>JAQZBX010024296.1:0-30270 GCA_029593785.1 Cabassous unicinctus
TTTTCTATTTTTCTTCTTTTTTCTTCTTTTTTTTTCTTTTCACCTTAACATGTAATGATCATTCACAATGATCAGTTCGCCTTTAAGTTAGGAATACTTGTAGAATGTTATGAAATACTTTCATTACGACAAACAATAAAAATCTTTGCATTCTTACTTTGTACATTACAAACTTCCAACTACAGTTGAAACGACTGCCCATCATTGTACCTAATCTGCATTTACTTTGACCACAAAGGTATTTCTCCTCTGGAATGAAAGACCACTGAGGTTGGGCCAAACCTCTTTCAGTTAGATCAATTACATTATTTCTGGATGATGAAGCACTAGAGAGTAAACTATCCAAGGGATTCCTATCTCAAAAGCAGAATTTTATTATGTGCAGGTTTTCATAGTTGCTTCTTGCCATATTTTGCTGCTTTTATGATAGAATATCAGATTTATGACTTTGTACTTGTGTCTTTATGGCACAGGTTTAATTTCTACAGTAAAAATGGCATAGGTTGCAGGGAAGAGTTCCTACATCTTGTACTTGTGCAAACAAGTTATTTACTTCCAACCACAAATAACAAATCTAAGGAAAATTCAGTGATTCTCTAGTTTCTTAACAAAAGAGAAAGCATAGCACTTTTGATACAAACTATTCTTGTTTGTATTTGTATTCTTGTTATTTAAAGCCCAATGGCTATTTCAATTTTTTTTAATCTAAAGATTAAAAAAAAAAAATACCAAAAAAATGAAGTCATTAGACCTTGTTGTATTAATATTGATTCTAGTATTAAATAAAAGCAATTTGCCCTCTCCTAAGAAACATAACAGCAATAGGAAAACAAAAATTAGAATTTATTACTCAATCTGCATATATTAGTTCCTGCCTGGGTAACTTAAAAGCTGCATTATTCTGATCAACACGCTACAACTTCAGGTACAGAGGACATGTAATTCAACTTTCACATTTTAGAAACCAAGAGAATACAGTAGTTAATTGATTTTCCCAAGCACACAGCTTGCAGGCTAAGACTAGACTCCTGATCCTCCCCAAATCCAGCTTAAGTGCTGGATATATTAGTTATATATTATTTTCCTCCCAACATCCATAATAATAATATTGGCTTAATACTTTATCAGTTTGTTTGTTTTATGTTTTATAAACTGAATTAAGTATCTTTCCAAGACACTTAAAGGAAGACATTTCATCCTGCTGCACAAAAACTCAGGCAAGACTTTTGGCAAAAGAGGTGCACTGATCCAATACACTTAAATATTGGTGTGTTGTTTTTTTTTAATATTGGTTATAACATTCCTGTTTCCATAATCCTAAAAGACAGTAGAGTTGGCTTTGAACAGAAACTTCCCAAAAAGAAATGCATTTCCTTTATTCAGTTCCAAGTTACAGTTCGAATATTCCAATACCTAAGCACAAAAATCCAAAGTAATGGTAAGCCATAAACGATTTTATTTAAAGGAAGGAAACGTTCTTTTTAAAACTGTGTTGTAACCTTACCCATCATGTTGTCCCATTTGGAAACTCTAACATTTGGGACTATTAATCGTAAATTTTTACACAAAAATTCAAATAGCCAAACGCCTTCCAATCTGCCTTTTATAAAAGGTAATGTCAAAAGCACTTTAATAATAGAATATGCGTACGGTTTTGTAAATTTTGGTTAAGTTTTTCTGAATTAATCATAATTAAAATGTGTTAAATGTTTAAAGGACATCTAAGTCATTAAGACAGTTTAAAGATAAAGGGCAAAAGCGTAAAGAGTAAAAGTGTTTTCTTTTTTTGTTTGCTTTTTCTCCTTAAAGTCTCCATCCAACTAAAGCTGAAAAACTACTTGCTGCAGAATAGATAAAATAATTTTCACATTCCTTCTGCCTCCAACTGACATTTTCGACAAGAGAAAAACAAGAATCTAGGAACGTGTGTTTAATGGGGAGCCGCAGTTCGATTCCTCCTTTCGTGGGGCAAATTTGGAATAAACTGCCAATGAAGAACTGAGTTGAATTTAAGCGTTGTTTTACTTTAAAGTAAGGGTGTAAAAATTGTACTGAGCAATAATCACGAAAACTTTGTGGCAAAGCACGCATGCCATGCCCGCAGAGTAAACATTTTTTAAAATTAAACCTTCAGGGAGACAAGGGTGTGAGCGCTAGAACATAACTGTCATTTTGTGATGGCCCTCCTCAGGACCCGGGCAAAGGGAGCCCTCGGTGGCAACAGACGCCACCACCCTGCGATCGTGCCCGCCGCGCAGGTAGCACCAGCGCGCCGACGCTGCGGGCAGAGGGACTGGAGCGAGCCGGCTGTCCAGACTTCGGCTAGAAGCCCGAGGAGTTAAAATAACAAAGAGCTAATTGCGTTCCAAAGGCCTGCAGAGCGGAAGCGGCGCCTCCCGGCCGCCCACGCCCCGCGACCCTCCCCAAGTTCAGGGCCCCGCAGCCTATTCGCAGCAGGGCCTGCTGGCAGGCCGGCGCCGCGCGTCCGCGCTCGAAATGCGGGCAAGCGAGCACTACCAAGAATAAAAGCCCTAAAAAGAAGAGCCGCCGCTTCCCGACCCCGTCAACTCAGCCGAAAAGGGAAACGAGGCGGGTAGGAGGCCGCCAGGCCCTGCTTCCCGGGAGCCACCAGGCACAGCGGACCCGGAGCCGCGCTTTGTTACCTACCGGCTGTGAGAAGCTCCGGCCGCCGCCGCCATCGCCCCCGCCACGGGGCGTTGCTTCCCGGCGGTTCTCGCCTTCCTCAGCCGAGTAGTCGATCTCCCCCTCCTCGGTCTTGAGGCGCTTGGCCTGGCTCTCGTATTCCCGGTCCTCCTCATACGTCTCCCTGGGGGAGGAGGAGGTGGAGGACATGGCGGCGGCCGGAGGGGCCGGCGGGCAGGCGGGTGGGGGTGGCGGCGAGGCGCGGGCCTCGGGTGCCGCCAGCCGGTCCCAGCCGCGGGCAGCGCCTCCGACAAGGTCTGCGCGGCCCGGCCGTCCGCGGGGGCCGAGCACCCGGCAGCCGGGGAGCCGGATGGATGCGGAGAGCGGGCGGGATGACGGCAGCGCCCCGGGTGGAGGCTCTGGAGCGACCGCTCCCCTTTATTACCCACTCAACATCCAGCCTCTCCCTCCTCCTCCCGCTCCGCTCCCTGCCTGGGGGAGCGAATCTAAGGATCGGGACGCGACCGTAGCTTCCGGTCTTCCCTCCTCCTCTAACCCGCTCCCCGCCGCTCGAGCCGAGCCCTCCGCCCCCGCCTTCGCCGCCGCCGCGCAGGATCGAATCCAGTCGCAGCCCCCGGGAAGCGCCCCCAGCCTGGGTCCCCCTCCTTATTGGCAGGGAGAAAAGTCGACCGGGCTTCCAATTGGCTGCAGGGGCTGTTTGTCAGAAGCTGTCCACCGCGCGGCCTCGCCTCCCCCCTCCTGTGCCTTCTGAACTTGCCGCTGGCCCGCGAGTCCCGGCTGCGCAACGCCTGCCGCGCGCCCTCCGGGAGCCGTTGCTGCCCGAGGCGGTTAGCGCTGTTAGGCTCCTACCCCCGGCGAAGCGAAGCGAGGCGCGGAGGGAACCGCGACCGGCCCTGAGGCGTGCTGTGGGCCCGGGCTGCGGGTGTTAACCGCCCTCCCGCTAATTTACATGCTTTTATTTCTTCAAAAGAGGATGAGGAAAACCTGTAAAATCCCTGCAGGCATACCCCACACAAGCCCTAAAACTGCCGGAGGGTCGGGGGAGAAAGGGAGTAGGAACCGTGAAATTAGCTCTCCCCCCTCTGTTGTGTGCAAAATCTGATAGAACTCTCTCCCCGCCTCTAACAGGAGAGTGAAGAATAGCAGTCAACATTTACTGAATGCCAGCAAGGTGCAAAGTCTGTAAAAGACGCTCCACACCGGAGAATGTCAGTTTGCTCACTTATCACTCATTTGTAATTTGAACCTTCTTTAATGACAATTACAGGGCCGTGTCTAAGTCCCTGTTCCAACTAAACGTATTTTAATCCTTCGTTACAAAATCTCATTCTTCACCCTAACCCTGTCTTTCTATTGTGGACTTTCTATTTCACTTTATCATTGATTTTTTTTGAAAGATAGGAGGGGCTTTCAAAATTCTGTTTGTTCTTCGGACCACAGCTCACTTCCTCTGTGGAGCTCTTGGGGACCCTTCCAATCTTGTAGTTGCTTCTTTCTCCCTACTCTTTTTGCAACGGTTACCCTACCTCTTCGGGTTTTCTGGTTTAAAGACTAGAAGCGCCTGAGGACAAAAACAGGGTTCTTTCCATCTTTCTAAACCCAGTTCCAGCAGTCTCCAGCACAATGCTTAACAATGCTGAATGAGGTCCTTGGGAAATAAAGGTCCTGTATATCTTTCAGGAGAGACTTTGGCAAATCTGTGCAGCGCCTCACACTGCCCTCTATGACAACCTTTGGAGGATTGCCTGGGATCAAGTGTTTCCATTGACTTGGTCCTTCAGGTGCTTACCTAAACGTTTGTGACTCTTCCTAAGCCTATATGGTTTGTTTCCTCCTCCAGCCTAGTTCTCTTTCAAAGTTATTTCCTCTGGAAAAAAAAAACAAAACTATTTTTACTTACTGCTGACAGTGATTCACCATACATGGCTTTGTGCTTTATAATTTACACTCCATGTCGTTTTGGAATCCCATTGCAAGCATTTTCACAACATTGTACAGCTACAACCAAATTTGTGTGCAGCTGCAGGTGTACGCTGACAAAATAGAACTAAAAAAACAATAGAAATTCATTTAAAAATTAAGACAAAATGGAAGTGGACAGAAGAAACATTGACGAAGTGGCTGCAGAGCTTGCTGCAGTTACAAGGAAATGTCCTTGGCAGAGCATTGGGAGGGATGTGAGAAGCGGAAGGCCTTATACAAACTTTCCAAATATTTCTTGTGATGGTGAAAATATTTAAAATTCTCAAAGCCATGCATTGAACCCATAGAATAAAACAGGTTAAAATGCAACTCTCCCACCAATGGGTAAGGAAACCTAGTCTTGCCAAACCAAGGCTGCTGTACTCACATTTACTTCACTAAGAGTAGGTAGAATTCAGTATGCATCAGTATTAGACTTTATTCTTTTTCCCAATAGCTCAAATCAAACTGAGGAAAAAATACACTAAAGAAGTAAAACTTAGACAGCATTTCTAGAGAACACATGTCAATACCTTGACCATAGGTGACCTTTGATCCCATTGCAAATAAGTTGTTCAAACAGTGAAAGTAGGATCTTTGATAAAGAAAATTCTGGTTAGCTCATCTCTATACCATGAAAAGAGATAAAAGAGGAGGGAGTAAATTGTACTTAGAGTGACTTAACTTAGATGAGCTAAAGAAAGCACACACTGCCCAGTAGCCAAAGTGCCTAAGAAAATCATAAACAGCTCCTAAACGCCATCCCCACCTGGAACCTCATGCACTACAGCCTCCCCCACCCCACCCCCCACCTCTGTTGTGTGCAAAATCTGATAGAACTCTCTCCCCACCTCTCTCTTTGGCCAGTTGTCTGAATGCTTGATTAAATTGGTCGTTGAGTGGAGTAGCCCTGGTAATAAATACAAGTATTCTAGAATGTGGTATATGTTGTACACAGTGTATTATTTTCCTAATGACATAAAACTTCTTTATTCTACACTTTTCCTTTGGAAGCAAGAGATCTTTATTAACTTGCTCGCTGAAGTTTTGATTGATTTCAGGTACGTGTCCTAGAGCCTCGAGAGTTTTTCAACTGTTGATTAGATTATTTTGTATTTACTGCCGTGAACCTATAGATCTAATTTATAGCCACTTACCATGATACTAATTCATTCGATAATTTTTACCAGGCTTATCTAGCTTTACTTCTGGAAAGAGGTAAATAAATTATAGTTATCATTTTCACTGATATAAGAAAAATTTCAATTGCCTCCATTAGAAATCAGAAATATAAAACAATTTTAGCGTTAATTTTTAAATTTAAGTTCTATTTTAAAAAGGCCCAGAAATCATGTGAAAAGTATCAGTATTTTCTGACGGCTGCATCATTTGAATGACTAAAAATGCAAATTGCTTTTCATACCCAAACTCAATTTCCGATATTTCTGCTATTTCGTTGAATATACAAAATTTTTGTTTCCTGCCTCAGTTCCTGCAAAAGTCAAATAAAACCTTCAAGCACACCTTATGCATGAGCCACATTTCCAAAGGGTTAGAGTTGTAGAGGTGTGTTACAGTTAAGGCAACCTGTTTAACATGAAGTCCAGCTTAGAACAAAGGCTATTCAGAAACAAATCAATTAGTTCCTTCGAAACTTTGTTAAATCCAGAGTACATTATTTCTGATGATACCATTTTCCTTGTTTGACAGAGATCACCAAGAAATCGCTCTGTGGCGCTGTTGCCCAAACTAGCCCCTTTAATTTAATACACGTTTGGTTAGATGTGGTGAAAAGAAGCCACCGTTCCAGGAGGATAAGCCCTACAGGAAGTGCCTTGAGCACTATTAGCTCACTGGGTAGTGGAGTGTAACCACAGTGGTAAACTTTTTTGGTGCTATGATAATGACCATCTGCTCTGGGGCTTGAACTACCACAGTGTTTGGCTACTTTAAAGAGGGGGCGGGGGAGGGAGGGAGGGAGAGAGAGAGAGAAAGGAAAGAAAGAAAATTTGTGATCAATCTGCAATAATAGTTTACTCTTAGAAGTACTCACTCACAACAGATAATGACAGGTAAAATTCAGACTCTTGTTATCGGTTGGAATCATTTGCCCTTAGTCGTTATTTTCACATTTTTCTCTGACTCGTGAATTTCTAGTGCTTTAGCCATTTAACAATACTGTTTTTTTAAAGGTTTATTTTATTTATTTACTTCTCTCCCCCCTCCTCGTTGTTTGCACTTGCTGTCTGCTCTATGTCTGTTTGTTATATGCTCTCTGTGTCTGCTCATCTTTTTTTTTAGGAGGCACCGGGATCCAAACCTGGGACCTCCCTTGTGGGAGGAAAGCACCCAATTGCTTGAGCCACATCCACTCCCTGCTTGTTATGTCTCTCATTATGTCTCCTCATTGTGTCATGTCGTTGCGACATCTCATTGTGTTATTTTATTGCATCAGCTCGCCAAGCCGGCCCGTTGTGTCAGCTCACTGTCTTGCTCATCTTCTTTAGGAGGCACCGGGAACCAAACCTGGGACCTCCTATGTGGTAGGTGGGCGCCCAACTGCTTGAGCCACATCCAAAATACTTTTAATCAATAGAAAGTAATGTCATAGCATTTCTTCTACAGTTGGAAGTGAATAGACCTTATCAAAGTAAATTTATCTTGCATATGAAAATACAGCTAAAACAAAACTAACACATAGTTGCTAATACTTAACAAAAGGTGTTAAGTACTGATCATTCCCAGCTATTTCACAGAATATTCATTTTGTTTTTCCTAGAGAAGAAGAATTAAATACTATAAGCTCTCAATTCTTCTTTTCTGTCTTTCTTAAAATGAGCAAAATAAAAATATCCTGGAAATGCACCTCTCCCATTCAATCAGAGAAGTATCATTGGTCAGCAAGTTACTATCATAAGCATGCAATAATGAAAACTTTATAGGGTAAAGTTACTATTATTACTAATTATAAATCAATTACAAGCACTATGTAGCACTTTACTATGTATAAACCAATTTCATATACATTGCCTCACTTGATTCTCACAGATAGCTAATAAGGAACAGAAAAGGTCCTTACTGTCTCCACTTGGAAGAAGAAACAGAAGTCAAAAAGACTAATCTTTTGTCTCTAACCCCCATCTTCTTTTCATTATGCCAGTAAGGACATACAAACCATTTGTGGTGACTAGATTGGAACTGGAATTTTTTATTTTCCTTCCCCAATTGAATATGGAACTATATTCCTGGGTGGGGATATATAGATATCAACCAATAATTTGTGTGAGCTAAAACTTTGTCTTACACACTGTATGAGTCAACCAAAGGGGTGCAAATGCAAAGCACCAAAAATCTGTTGGCTTTTATAAAGGGCATTTATTGGGAGTAGAAGCTTACAGTTACAAGGCCCTAGTAGTTCAACTCAAGGTTGCTTTCTCACCAGTCTGTTGCCACATGTTGAAGCAAGATGGCAGGCAATCTCTGCCTGGTCTCTCCTTCCTTCTTCCTCTTAAGGCTCCATGGGCCCAACTTCTTCCTATCTCAACTGTAGGCTGGGCTAGGACTTGTCTCTCAGAGCTTCCTATATCGTCTGGCATAGGGCTCGTTTCTCTCCAGGCTTTATCAGCTGCTCAGCTGCTCTGTTCTCTTCAGCTGCAAACTACCAGGCAAAAGGCTCATCTCTCTCTTCCCGGTGATTTAGCTGTTTGAGCCTTCTCCTTTCTGTCACATGGCAGGACCGAAATGACCAAGTTCTCTCCTCTTCCGCCTCCTTGAGTGAGTGTCCGTTTTATATCGGCCCACCAAGTGAGTGGGGACTCAACCCTGAGTCACGTCCTACTGTCATGAATCAAAGCCCTAATCTTAACAGGTAATTTTATCAAGACATGTCAGCTGAATCTAATGCATTCGAAGGGTATCACACCCAGGGGAATAGATTAGTTTACAAGCATAATCTCTCTTTTGGGGATTCATAAATAATATCAAACTGCCACACACACCTGAAAAACTATGTGTGTATATATATATAAATACACACTATATATATATATATATATATATATATATATATATATCAACACTTGTTCATAGAAGACCCTCAATAAGTATTGGCTAAATAAATCAATGAAAATATGAGTGGTCCTGAAAACAGAGAGAACAGATTATATCACAGGTCAGTTGCAGAGAACAGAATCCACTCCAATTAGCCCAGGCTTTAAGTACTAAAAGGACTTAAAAAATAATTGAGGGGGAAACGGATGTGGCTCAAGCGATTGGACTCCCGTCTACCATATAGGAGGTCCAGGGTTCAATTCCCAGGGCCTTCTGGTGAAAGGCAAGCTAGCCCACATGACAAGCTGGCCCACGTGGAATGCTGGCCCGTGCAGGAGTGGTAGCCCGCGTGGAGAGCTGGCCCATGCAGAGTGCTGGCCCACGCGGAGAGCTGGCGCAGCAAGATTACGCGAAAAGAGCCACTGAGGAGAGACAATAAAAGACACAGCAGACCAGGGCGCTGAGGCAGTGCAAGAGATTGAGTGCCTCTCTCCCACTCCAGAAGGTCCCAGGATCGGTTCCAGGTGCAGCCTAAAGAGAAGACAAGCAGACAGCGAGTACAAAACAATGGGGGGGGGGTAGATAAATAAATCTTTAAAAAAATAATAATAATAATTGAGGGAAGTGGATGTAGCTCATGCGATTGAGCTCCCGCCTACCACACGGGAGGTCCAGAGTTTGGTTCCCTGTGCCTCCTAAAGAAGACGCGCAAGACAGCAAGCTGATGCAACGGGCTGGTGCAGCTAGCCGACACAACAAGATGGTACAACAAAGAGACACCAGGAGGAAAACACAATGAGAAACACAACAAAGTGGGGAGCAGAGGTGGCTCAAGTGATTAGGTGCCACCCTCCCACATGGGAGGTCCCAGGTTTGGTTTATGGTGCTTCTAAAAAGAAGATGAGCACATAATGAACAGACACAGCAAGTGCAAACAACGAGGGGTGGGGGTGGGATATAAATAAAAAAATAAAAATAAAAAAATAAATAAAGAATAATTATGATGACTAAAGGAGTGACTCCCAAAACCATAGCTCAGAACTGGGATACCAAAAGAGCTGTGCTCTTCCAGCATCACATCATACTTGCCCGTATGTGATCTGCACCAGCAAAATGGATGCACCACAGCCTGCTTCCTGACATCCACAAAGCTCATGGCTGAACACCAGGACCTCTGGTACCACTGCTACAGGAAAACAAAAACAGGCAAAAAGCATGCCTCCATAACCATGACTATTAGCAGAAGCAGCCTTCTAAATCTTACCTGGGGGTATCTGATTACTGAAACCTAGCTGTAAGAGTCTGGATGATGCAAGTTTTGGTTTACCCGTCTCTGCACTACAGGAAGCATACTTGAAGGAGGATGAAATGAATGTTGGGTATAATCCCCCTTATCTACCACATGCACCTAAAGAAACTGATGTTTGGTTTAATTAGGCCACACATTTGGCACTGCATATTTACAGAACACTGAAATATCTTGTGTGTGTGTGTATTAGGGAAGCTCTGTGATGACAGGAAAGTTAGAGGCATAAACCTCAGATTCCAGGGAGTACCTTTATTGTACAAATTCCTCCAAGAAAAAAAAATAATTATTTTAATGATTTGCTATTTTGTTAAGGCCCAGTAAATGCAATTCTCCATCTGGTTGCATTATCCACTATTCTCTAGATGAATGCTCTCAAACTTATGCACATAAACCATCTGGGAATCTCATGAAAAGGCAGGTTCTTATTCAGTAGGTTCTAACAAGTTTCCAGGTGATGTTGATGCTGCTGATAAAAAGATCACATTTTGAATAACAATGTTTTAGATAAATCCTCTCCAACAAAGCTGCCCAGTGAATGAATTATGCCGAGATATTGATTTCCTTCAGTCTTCGGAGCAGCTAGGTGAGGCTGGGGACAGCCAGAGCCTCTAGGCCAGTTGACTCCAGTCAGCTTACCCTTGTGGGCCACACAATATTAATATTTTCTACTTGGATGGTGATATAGGAAGCATTGTAGTATTCAAATTAATTTGTCAGTTATTGGGTCTTGGTCAAGTATTGGCCAATGCATGTGCTTTATTAAAGAATCTTTTATTAGCAGAAATTGGGGTAGGGGGAAAGAACTATTCTTGCAACAAATTAAGAGAACTATCGATAGCATTAATCACCTTACATGTCATTAAATCAACTAATAATATTTACAGTGAGAAAAGATAGTACTAATACATCATTTTATCTTAATCTGAAAAGTAGCATCTATCAATGATGCCAAAAAGCACAGTAAGGGAGAATCAAGAAAGTTAATCTGCTCTATTGCTTCCATAGTGCAATGCTTTTTTGCAGAAAAGAAGTTAAAATTTACAAAACTGATTTCATAAAAAGGTAAGGCATTCTTGGAAATGTTTCTGTATGAATACAAATGTGTACATCTGCAACTTAGAATTGTTTTTGTCCCTTAGACAGTAAGACAAACTCTAGCCCTTTTAAACCATGTAAGGCAATAGTTCTACCTAGTCAAATTGAGTTCTTGTCCCAATACCAACGTTCCAACCGCTCTTTTAACCCTCTCTCTGCCTTCCATTCCCCTACCCCTGTCAGCCTGCTGACGGTGAAGCACTAAGTGGGTAGTGGTTGGGTGAGAGAAAGAGAAAGAGAAGTTTGTAGCACCAGCCTTACATGGAGAGCGGTCCTGTGTGAACTGTGGTACGAGGTTCTGAATGGTCAGGTCATTTTATGCCCCGGAAAGAAGCCACCAGAACAGGAAAGAAGGGTGACCAAAGTCAAGGTCACCACAGACAAATTTCACCTATTTCACAACTTTGAAAGATTAACTCTGCTTAATGTTGTAGGAAAAGGAAGTTTGCCCAATGACCTCCAGTTTATCAACCCCCAGTCTTAGAGATTCAAATATAAGGAAGAAAAAGATGGGTGAAAGGAGACAAATGGTCTAGAAAGGAAATGGATTGAAGAATCAGGCCTCTATTAATTGCTGTTTTCTTTATTTACCTTCTTGTATTTTTGAAAGATCTAGTTGTCACATGCCAGACATCACAATTCATTATTGGTGCAGATTTAATGATCTACAATCTAGTTGACATCATCAACCCATTGTCAAACGATTGCTTCTTACTCTTAGACACCCACAGCTACAAAATCAGTTCTCCTCTTGTGAAATAATAAAGTTTCATCTGGGCATACAGCCAGCCTTGTAGCTAGGTTTGGCCATGTGACAAGGTTCTTGCCAATGGAACATGAGCAGAAATGGTCCCACTTCCACATCATTTACTTAAAAGGAAATTGTTTGCCTTCCATGTCCTCTCTTTCCTCTTCCCACATGCAGTACAGACATGGTGCTGAGTTAGCTTCTTCCTTGCACAACACTATAGAGATGGCACAGCAGCAAAATGAAAGGCACCTTGTCCCTGGGCGATTTCTGCAGAGCAGAGCCACCCCCGGCCTGGACCACTCACCTCAAGGCTGTTACATGAGAGAGACAAAACCTCTACCTTGCTTATGCACCTTATTTTGGGATCTCTTTCTTACAGCAGCCTTTAACCTATACCTAATGTATCTATGATAGGGCCTCCAGAGAGAGGAATTGGATTGCTGGAAACTAGAGCTAGAAAGAATGTTTTATTCTATATATACTTTTTTTTTTTTTTTAATTTTGGTGCCATGTACACATATTCCCTTGTCTTTAAAAATTCATCAAGTAATTACTAATGATTTGTTAATGCTTTTGTATCCCTATTAAAATAAACAAAAACCAATGCTCTCTTGCTAGAAAGTGGTTTTTTTCATCCCAGCCGAGAAGGGTCATTCATTTGTCCCAATACGTTGACATCACGGCTTCCATCACCAACTTTAGCAGATAATTTAGGCAGAGTCTGATAGCAAGAGCAACAATCTTTAACTCATTAAGTATAACTCTAATAACTAATCCCAACATGAGGTAATAATGGTTCAATGGAAACACAAAACTTTCTACCCTGACAAAGTCAGTCACTTTGAGTTAGTCACTCCTACCTCTCTCTGTTCACTCAACAAACTTTTATGACGCACTTTTTCAACCTGACCCTGTGGTGAAAATGAGTAGGTAAGAATGAGTAATCACATTCTCAACCCTCTCTGTGTCCATGCCAAGTGCTTATGAAGAGGGCAAAGGCATATGATTACCTTTTTTCCCTACAGACTTTGTGAGGTTTCAAAAACAGTAGGGAACATAAATGAGGGTGAAGAAACATCTTCCTTGCTCCTGAAATCACATCGTCTATTAAAAAGCTTAAAGTGTCGATTATAATCCTCCCCAGCACCGTTTCTTCCCACTTACAAAATGAGAGCGTTAGAAACTATAGTCAAAGGCAGACTTGAATTCCACTTTTGAAAATCTACTAATAATGAGTTTGTCTTGCCAAAGTTAATGTTTATAAGGTCCTTATTCCAAGTATAAGAGCCTAAAAATGATACCCTTTGTCAAAGTAATTTTACTCACTGCAATTATTTATTTATTTATTTTTAAAGATACTTAGATTACATAAATGTTACACAAAAAATATAGGGATTCCCATATGTCCCACTCCCCACACCTCCCACACCCTCCCACATAAACATCCTTCATTAGTGTGGCACATTCATTGCAATTGATAAACGCATCCTGGGGCTTTGCCATTAAGCATGGACCATAGCTCACATTGTAGTCTACAATCTCACCCACACAGTTCTGCATGTTACGTGATGATATAAAATGGCCTATATCTGTCATTGCAACGTCACTCAGGATGATTCCCAAGTCCCGAAAAAGCCTCTGTATTACAACTGTTTTTCCCTCTCCCTGCTTCCAGAGCCTCCAGTGGCCACTGGCTCCACATCAATGTTGTAATTTCTTTCATTGCTAGAATCACAATATGTCTATAGTAGAATACCAGTAAGTCCACTCTAGTCATTACAATTTTTTAATCCAAACTAATATAGAAGACATATGTACAGAGATGTTCATAACATCTGTGATATCTAAAATAGAAACATTTCAGATATATTATGATTGACAAGTAGGTGAACTTAGGATTAAGACTTTCATGACAATAAGAAAGTAATTATTATTTAAAGGAAAGTTTTAAAAAGAATAATGCAACATGTGTGTGTACACACCAGGGTTTCTCAGCCTTGGCACTATTGATGTTTTTGAGCAGATAACTCTTTTTTTGAGAGGGAATTGTACATTGTAGGATGTTTAACAGTATCCTTGGCATCTACTCACTGGATGCTAGAAGCATCCCCCCAATCCCAGTCATGGCAATCAAAAATATCTCCAGACATTTCCAACTGTCCCATGGGGGCAACATCACTTCCAGTTGAAAACCACTGGTGTATACTCTAAAATCACAGCTATTTAAAATATATGCACATATGGACAAAGCTGGAAGTAAATGCAAAAAAAAAATGAAATGACATTTGTAATAAGATTATGAAATTATTGAAAGGGTGTTAACATAAAATTGAGTATTGTGATGATGATTCATAAACTCATCTAAGGAGTTTTAATCTTTAAAGATTATTATACATTTTCACTATTAGAGATAATTTTAATCTTTCCACTACAATCACATCATCAAAAGAAACTTTATTTAAATGATTTCAAAATCATTAAAAAAAAAAAAAAAGCCCTTGAAGCCAAAACTGATATGTAATTCAGATGGGGAAGAAGGACAGAATGAGTCATTAAAATTGGGCATGATTCTGATTCTGCAGAAAGCTTCTTGGAGCATGACCAAATTCAGAATTGCCACTGAATTCAAAGAACTCTGTACAAGAAAAAAAAGTTATTTCACCCCTGTTATCATCACTGGATTTGAGTAAGAATTTAATGTATGTTTGGCTTTAAACAGAAAGTTACTTAAAATATTTCGACAATTTCCAGAGTTTTAAAACTGCATTAGGATTATAGCATCTAACATTTGCAGAATACTCAGCAGTGTTCTTTCATTTAATAGATGTGAGCACAAGAAATAGAACCTCAATTATGAACATGTTCCGAGTAATATGGCAAGGATGTAATATGGAACAAAGAGAGTAGGCTACTCTAACACAGCATGGCTGGGAAACAATAAAACCATTGTCAACTTTCATATAGTCATTCTGTTCCTTATGTCAGATGATTAAAAACTGTTTTTTAAAAAGTTTCAATGGCATTTTTCTGAAAGGCAATGTATGTGAGAAGTGGGTGATTCACTGGAACCTAAGCCTTGGTGGAGACAGGGGTGTGGACGGTTGACATACACTCTCTCCTGTTGTGGGTATTCATTTGAATCCACACACAGTGATGGGAGTGTGACTCTTGACTTAAAGAGAAATTATGCAAGAGGCGTAGGGGATTTGAAGGCTGAGGAAGAAAGGAGAGGGAGACTGCTAAGAAGAGGTATCTAGAGAGACTGGCCATGCCGTCCTTGCCAGAACGGACGTGTTGCCAGAACACGTCCTTGCCAGAAGTGTTCGTATCAGAAGCTGAGGAAGCTTTCTCATAGGGCTGTCAGACTCAGCACATACAACACTGTTTTCAGACCCAAGAGTGGGCTGGGAGAATTGTCTTCATTTAATATAGCTTAGTGAAGCAAAGCAAATGCAGCAAGTGCTACGTCGGATGAGTCAACAGAAAGGCAGAATGTACACGGAAGGCCCCAGCCACAGGGCAAGGCCTTCCTCAGCCCGAATTGACCAGGAACTTCCACCAGGAGACCGAACCACCACTGGAACAGAAGCGGACTTGTGATTTTACTAAGAGCACACTTAAGAAACCCACTCACGACTCCCAAACTAACTGGTGAAGATTTTGTGAGGGGAAGTTATTGAGATCTTTTTGGTAGTTTTTTATTATTAATATGACTTTTTTGGTTCCCACAGCCTGACAAGGTTTGCCAACATTCTGATTATATCTGACATACCAAAAACAAACAAACAAAAAAAACAAATAAAGAAAACACTAGTTCCCAGTTTTATATTCCATAGGCATGCCTCACTTTATAAAATAAATATGTCGGTAAAGTCCACTGTAAATAAAATGTGACTATAAATAAAATATAATGCTACTTGCTTGTGGGCACAATATATGTACACAGTACCCATTAAAAATTATTTCCCAGTGGGGGAAAATTTTTTTTAATAAACTGGGTTAAAATTTTTTTTATTATAAAGGGCATTGAGATGAAAAATTAGGCTGGAACAGGCTGGGCATCGCCAAGTCAATAAGGCTTTTCCTTTGTTACATACCCCCTACTCCAAAATACTTTTCCACTGCTAGCCATTGCCATGGTCTCCATGCTCACAACTACCAGATTTTTTTTTTTAACCGGGAGGTCCCGGGGATCGAACCCAGGTCCCTCCATATGGGAGACAGACGCCTAACTGTTTGAGCCACATCCATTCCCCAACTACTCATTTTAAATCCCTGTTTATGAAGCCTACAACATTAGGTTCTATTCATCTCAAGTGCACCTGAATCATTCTCTAGGATAGAACATATGTTAGATCACAAACAAGTCTCGAGAAATTTAAAAAGATAGAAATCATATAAAGTATTATCTATGACCACAATAGAATGAAGCTAGGAATCAATAACAGAAGAAAAACTGAATAATTGACAAATGTGTGGAAATTAAACATACACTCTTAAACAACCTATGAATTAAAAACGAAATCACAAAGGAATTAAAAATATCTAATTCCTAGGTGAATGAAAACAAAAACACAACATACCAAAACTGATGGGATGCAGCAAAGCCAGTGCTGAGAAAGAAATTTATTTATTTATTTTAATCAATTTTATGGAAACATAATGATAAACCATACCATCCATCTACAGTGTACAACCAATGGCTTTTGGTATAATCACAGAGTCGTGCGTTCAACACTGCAATCAACGTTACAGTATTTTCATTACTCAAAAAAAAAAAAAACCTTCCTTTCCCATAGTAGTCGCCTCTCAATCCCTCTATCCTTCCCATGCCATACATAATTGCTAGTCTATTTCTATCTCTACAAATTTATTTGTATTTACATTTTGTATAGATGGAGTTAAACAATATGTAGCACTTTGTGTCTGGCTCTTTCACTTAGTATACTAACATACTTCCTTTTTTAAATTTTTTTTACCATTGATGGGAAAATATTAATATATTACTACTCCTTGCAGTTCATAGTTTGCTTTGGCTCTATTTTTTTCTTTATTTTTAAAGGACCTTTAGATTACATAAATGTTACATTGAAAATATAGGTGAGGGGAGCAGATGTAGCTCAAGTGGTTGAGTGCCTGCTTCCCATGTACGAGGTCCCGGGTCTACGTTATGGTTCACCTCTTGCACCATGTACTTTTATAGGTTCTTACAAAATGTATACTGGCCTGTAGCCGTCTTTGCAAGATCACGCAGAACAATTCCAATGTCCCAAAGATGCCCTATGTTCCACCCATCCTTCCCTCCCCCTCCCCTCAGAACCTATGACAAGCACTAAGTTTCAATTTTTGAAGAATAAGGTTCATAGTTACATGCATTAATATTGAGGGCTTGACACACTTGTCTGTTTTCTTTTATTAGGCACTGCCTATGTGCTCAAGATGTTCTTGCCCCTCTATATGAGAACATAGCAGGACTCCCCAGGATGGGAGCTTAATATTTTCTTGTTTATTGTGTGAGGCTCCACCAACTGAGATAACACCTTATGCCAAGATGAACACATTCATATTCCACAGAAGCATGCCCCAGGTGCACCCTTTCTCACATATCCCCCCACCACCCACTCTGCACCAGTGACCCTCCCCTGCCGTATTTGCCAAAAAAAACATTCCCACCATTGTAGTTTCACCCACAGACCTATAAATCCCCAGAGTTCACCTGTTCCTTCCTCCAATCCTCCCCTCAGTTCCATGGATAGTCCATTCCAACCCCCCAAGCCTGCTCACCCTCACATTCCAGCACCATTGACCCCTCTCATGTCCCTGTGCATCACCCCCCTCCACTGCCAAACCACCCCTTTCCGCCTTATATTGGGTTTTGCCCATATTGAGCATCGGCTCATCCCACTCTACGCCAAGAAAGAAATTTATAGTTGCAAAGTCTTACATTAAAAAAGAAGAAAGATCTCTTCAGTAACCTAACATCAACTTGGAGAAACTAGAAAGAAGAGCAAACTAAATCAAAGTGAATAGAAGGAAGGAAATAGCAGAGATAAACAAAGTAAAGAGAATAAAAAGCAATAGAATCAACAAAACAAAAAGTTGGTTCTATGAAAACAAAATTCACAAACCTTTAGCTAGGCTGACAAAGAAAAAAGACAGAGGATGCAAATATAAAATCTAAAATGAAAGGGGATACTTTACTACCATCCACAGACATAAAAAGGACTGTAAGAGGATACTGCGAACAACTGTTTGCTAAAAAATTATATAGCCTAGATGAAATGGACAAATTCCTAGAAGCACACAAACTGCCTATACTGACTCAAGAAGAAATAGAAGATCTCGACAGACCAATAACAAGTAAAGAGATGGAATCAGTCATCAAAAACTCCCAACAAAGAAAAACCCAGGACCAGATGGCTTCACTGGTGAATTTTACCAAACATTCCAAGAAGAATTAACACTAATCCTGCTCAAACTCTTCCAAAAAATTGAAAAAGAGAGGATACTTCCTCATTCATTCTATGAGTCTAAAATAATACCAAAGCCAGATAAGGATATCACAAAAAATAATATTACAGACCAATATCTCTTATAAATACAGATGCAAAAATTCTTAAAAAAAAAAAAAAATACTAGCAGACTGAACCAAACAGCACATTAAAAGAACTATATAGGAAGCAGATATGGCTCAGTGGATAGAGCCCCCGTTTACCATATGGGAGGCCCGGGTTCGCGTCCCGAGGCCTCCTTGTGAGGGCACACCGGCCTGAGCGGTGCGGTGGGCTGATGCAGCAACCTCACAGCAGGAAGCGGGTGTGGCGCAATGGCTAGAGCACCCGTTTACCGTATGAGTGGCCCCGTGGGCTGATGCGGCAAGACCTCACAGCGAGGGGGAGATAAGCAGACACAGAGAAGACACGCAGCGAATGGACACGGCAGCACAAGCAGCAAGGGGGGGATAAATAAAATAAAATAAAATAAAATAAATAAATAAATAAAATAAAATAAAATAAAAGAACTATATACCATAATGAAGTAGGATTTATCCTAGGAATGCAAAGGTGTTTAACATAAGAAAATCAATCAATATAATATACCACAAAATTAGAATGAAAGGAAAAAACACACGATCATCTCAACTGATGCAGAAAAGACATTTGACAAAACCCCATACCCCTTCTTGATTAAAAAACACTCAGAAAACTAGAAATAGAAGGAAACTTCTACAACGTGATAAAGGGCATATATGAAGAAACCACAGCTAACGTCCATACTCAATGGTGAAAGATTAAAAGCTTTCCCCTTAAGATCAGGAATGAGATAATGTTGTCTGCTTTTACCACTGCTACTCACTATTGTACCAGAAGTTCTAGCCAGAGTAATTTGGTAAGAAAAAGAAACAAAAGGCATCCAAACTGGAAAGGAAGAAGTAAAACTTTCCCTATTTGCACATGATGTAATTTATACGGACCGTCTCAAACAACAAGAAAGCTACTAGAGCTGATGATAAACAAATTCAGCAAAGTGGCAGTTTACAAGATGACACAAAAATCAGTGATGTTTCTATATACCAGCAGTGAGCAATATGAAAAGAAAATCAAGAAAACAATTCCATTTACGATAGCAATTAAAAGAATAAAATATCTAGGAGTAAGTTTAACCAAGGATGTGAAGGACTTATACATGGAAAACTACAAAACATTCCCGAAAGAAGTTAATGAAGACCTAAATAAATGCAAAGACATTCTGTGTTCTGGATTGGGAGACTGAATATTTTTAAGATGTCAATTCTACCCAAAGCAATTTACAATCCCAACCAAAATTCCAACAGCCTTCTTTGCAGAAATGGAAAAACCAATCATCAAATTTATATGGAAGTGTAAAGGTACCCCAAATATCCAAAACCATCTTGAGAAAGAAGAGCAAAGTTGGAAGAATCACCTTTCATGATTTTAAAACTTATTACAAAACTACAGTAATCAAAACAATGTGGTGGCAAACGGATGTGGCTCAAGTAATTGAGCTCCCACCTACCACATGGGAGGTCCCGGGTTAGGTTCCTGACACCTCCTGGAGAAGACGAGCAAGACAGCGAACTGGCGTGAGGGGCTGACACAACAAGGTGATGCAACTAGGAGACATAAAGAGGAAACACAATTAGAGACACAGCAAAGTAGGGAGTGGAGGTGGCTCAAGCGATTGAGCACCTCTCTGCCATATGGGAGGTCCCAGGTTTGGTTCCCAGTGCCTCCTGAAGAGAAGATGAGAGAGTACACAGCAAATGGACACAGACAGTGAGCACAAACAATGGGGGGAGAGGGGCAATAAAGAAATAAAATTAATTTAAAAATCTAAAAATAAAACCAAAACAGTGTGGTGGTGGCACAAGGACAGACATATAGACCAATGGAATAGACTTGAGAGTCAGAAATAAATCCTTACATCCACGGACATTTGATTATTTTTGTTAGAGAAATTGTGGGTTTACAGAAAAATCATGCAGAGAATACTGACCTCCCATATACTAGCCCCCACCCCACCCACTCCACACACACATTTTTCCCTATTATTAACACTTTCCATTAGTGTGGTACCTTTGTTACAACTGATGAAACAATATTTTTAATTTATACTATTAACTACAGTCCATACTTTACGTTAGTGTTCACTGTTTGTATTGTACAGTCCTGTGGGTTTTTAAAAATTTTATTCTAGTAACATAGATACAACCTAAAAATTCCCCTTTTAACTGCATCAAATATACAATTCATTAGTGTCAATCACATTCATGATGTGCTACCACCACCACCATTCATTACCAAAACCTTTCCAACACCCAAGTAAGGACCAATTAAGCATTAACTCCCCATTCTCTACCCCTACCCAGGCCCCCCTGGTAACCTGAAGTCCAGTTACTGATTCTATGAATGTGCTTATTTGAATTATTTCATATCAGTGAGATCATAAATATTTGACCTTTTGTTTCTGGCTTATTTCACTCAACTAGATGTCTTCGAGGTTTATCCATATTGTTGTATGAATCACAACATCATTCCTTTTTATGCAGAGCCATTTGATTTTTTTTTAACAAGGGTGCCAAGTCCACTCCATGGGGAAAAATAGTCTCTTTAACAGATGGTGCTAGGAAAACTGGATATCCACATGTAAAAGAATGAAGTGGACCCCTACCTCATACCATATACAAAAACTAACTCAAAAATATAAGAGCTAAGATCATAAATTCTTAGTCAAAAAGATAGGGAAATATCTTCAGGACCTCATATTAAGCATGGATTCTTAGACTTTACATAAAAATCACAAGCAACAAAAGAAACAAATAGATAAACTGGACTTCCTCAAAATTAAAAACTTTTGTGCATCAAAGGACATTGTCAAAGAAGTGAAAATACAACCTATAGAAAGGGAGAAAATATTTGGAAACTACCTATCTAATAAGGGTTTACTATCCAAAATATATAAAGAGATTCTACAACTCAACAACAAAAAGACAAACAACCCAATTTAAAAATGGGCAATGTGTTTGGAAAAAAATATACCAAATGTACACTATAGACCATAGTTATTGATAATAGTCTGATGATGTTCTTTCATAATCTGTAACAAATGTTCCACAACAATGTAAGATGTTGGTGGAGAGGTGTTGTATGGGAATTCTGCACATTATGCATGATTGTTTTGTAAGTTCACAACTTCTCTAATAAATATATATATATATATGAAAGAAAAAAAATGGACAATGGATTTGAGTATACATAGTAGACATTTCTCCAAAGAAGATATTCAGTTAGCCAATAAGTACATAAAAAGATGCTCAGCACCATTAGCCATTAAGGAAATGCAAACCAAACCATAGCAAGACACCATTTCACATCTACTAGGATAACTCTCTTTTTTTTTTTTTTTTTTTAAAGAAAATAAGTGTTGTCAAGGATGCAGAGAAATATGAACCCTCATGCATTGTTGGTGGGATTGTAAAATGGTACAGCCACTATGGAAAAGAGTTTGGCAGTTCCTCATTATCTCATGACCAGTAAATCCATTTCTGGTTATCTACCCAAAAGAACTGAAAGCAGAACAGATAATTGTTCACCAATATTCATAGTAACATTATTCAAATTAGTCAAAAAGTGGAAACCAACCAAGTGTCAATCAACAGATGAATGGATAAACAAAGGTATATATGTACAATGGAATATTATTCAGCCTTAAAAAGGAATGAAATTTGGATATATGCTACAACCTGGATGAACCTTGAAGATATCATGTTGAGTGAAACAATTCAGACCCAAAAGGAACACAGGCCTTACATCCTTTTCAAGACAGGAGAGGGAAGGAAGGGGCCAAAAATGGTGCCAGCTATATCTTTCCCAGTTGTATTATCTCATTGACCAGAACCATGTCACATGGCCAAGCATTTGGCTGGGACAGCTCATGTCTAGCTCAGGATGAGCCATTGCTGCCCTAAAAAAATCAGGGTTATTCCAACAAGGAAGAAGAAGAAATGTTAATGGTGAAAGTAACTCAATGACTGTGCCTACCACAGTCTTCAAACCAAAATGTGCTTCTCTGGAGCTTAAGTTATATAGCATCACACAAGATCATGTTTTTTAGGCGACAATGCATCAGAAAGCCTGAAAAATGTTCGTGAACCTAAAGATGAAGATTCTGGAGTCTTTATTTTCTAAACTTTGAAGAGTTTAGCCTTTCTATAGCTGACATCATTTAATCGTGTTTTCTGCAACTATATAACAAAGCCCAGGAAGAATCCACAGACATGTAGGGCTAAGACAATGAATTTATATAACATTTTTAACCTTTATTTCTCCTCTCCAAGTTAAGTTTTGGGTTCCTGCATACCTTCTTTTATGTGGTGACTGTTGGCTCACCAATGGCATCAAGAAGTGCACCACATAGTTGTCGGGCATGCTATAAGAACTCGTAGGTGAACACACACAATTGATATCTATGCTAAGTTCCAAACATAGCTACATGTAACATATTGTAGGCTCAAATGCGAGCTTGTCACTGTGAATCAACAGTTCCCATACTCACACCCAACATACCCTGTGATAAAACCTTGTTCAGCTCTATCCTGCTTGAATTCAAGCTCCAAACACAAGGGTTTTTCTTTTGTTTCTATCACCAGTGCCTATAACAGTGACGGAATATAGCAGGGCTCAGCAAACCTTCCTTAATTGAATGAATGAATCTCCTCGCGTCCCCTTTTCTCCTTTCTTCCCTTTTCCACCTCCTACCTCTTTTTCAGAAGAAAACCATAATATGTCAGGCATATGAGGGACTTTACCCCAAAAAAGAAGAATTGTGCCCTAGTTCCCATTCTATACTAGATATTTTCACATTTTCCAGCCAGCAAAGGGGTATTATGAGGAAGAGGAAATGTGGACGCCACCATATGACTCAGTACAAGGGGCTGCAGTTTTCTCTTAGAGCAACCTTCTTTGTGGAAGCAGGAGGTCAGAAGTACACATGTGCAAGACGAGGGAGGCAGAGGTACTCAGGGGACTAGAGAACTGATACAGGTAGTGTGTGCTGGAGCCAGCTCCCATAGCTCGCAAGACTCAGTTGTTAAAACTTCAGGAATTTTGTGAGCTGGTTGACACCATGTTGGTTGTTTGAAATTGATCTCGGTGGGAGTATTTATACCAAGGAAGTTAGCAAATGCTACAACCAGAACTGTTTTTATTTTTTTTTCCCCAGAGAGCCAGTTTTTCAAAATTTACCAGCACACCACTGAATAGAGGCCTGTGGTAGGACAAAGAACCACATGCATAGATGCCTCCATGACTAAAGGCAAATGGACAAAAGCATCAACTCCATCAGCGGTAGCAGCAGAATCCTCCAAATGGCTAGAGAGGAAGGAACAGTTGCCCTTGAGTCCAAGGATAAGACCAAATTAGTCCTTTCTCAGCAGAGGCCAGAGAGGACCCTGAAACCACCTGCATCAGAGGCCCCTTTCTTCTACTGCTCCAGAATTGTATAAACACTTACCACTAAGCCACCAACCTGAGTATGTCACTGAGCATTTATCCTCACGAAAGAGACAGAGTCCTCCAAGAGACTGATTAAAAGCTAAGACAGAGAGACTCTTGATTGGCCAGTTTAACATTTTTCGTATTGTAACTAAAGAAAGTAATGCTTAACAAAATCTCCTTGAGTCGTCGGGAAATGATTTGCTGAAGGAGCTGGGTGGGGTTCTCAAAGTTACTGAGAGAAGAGAGAGGTTTTTAAAAATATATATGGTGAGAAAACACTATCATAGACCAGAGGATGGACACCTCTACTTTCTGTAGACTTCCTGATTGTGTCAGCTTTATTTGATCTGGTTTATATTAGACCCAATGGTTGGGGTGGGAATTATATATAAATACCAAATAGGATCCATTATTCTCAGTTCCAATAGATCATTGTAACTTTTATCTTTGTAATAATGGGAGGTAGAGAGTAGACTAAGGTGAAGAATGTCTATTGCATCCATTACTGGGTTCTTTTTAAAAATAGTGATTTTACATTTATAACAGAACCATTTTGACCTGGCTACAGCAAAATGGCTGTTTGAAAAAGTCCTGCTTCAGACCTGTATTCTACCTGATCCTCCAACCACAGTCTGTCCTCACCACCTCACTCCTTGCTCCCTGAAACTTCAGCCTAAAGAACACACGAACATTTGCCTGTAGCAGAGGTCACAAAGAATCCATTCACAAACAAATTATAGACTGCTTTTTAAAAACAGTAGGAGCAGAGATAAAGCCTATGCAAATTCTTTTTCCATCACATCTTCTAGAAATGATTTTTTAAATCTTAGGCATTCATCTCCTTGTTCATGATTGAATTATTGCCTCAATTCCTCACACTTACAAGCTTCTGGGTCCACGAAACCACTATATGTTGGAAGTGAAGCAGACTTTAGACATCATTTAGTCCACCCCGCTTACTGCACAGTTGAAGAAACTGAAGCTTAGCCCAAAACCCATGGCCAGGCACAGCAGAGCTGGAACTCACCCATCTTCCTTCCCTTCCATCTACTGCTCTTGCCTGGCTGCCCCTTTTTCTTCTAGTGTGATTTAATCATATAATCAATGTTTTTCTTCTAAAATTGCATTTTTATAATATGCAGTGCAATTATTGAGAATAAGGTAATGAAATCAATAGGGTTATTTTGTGTGACGACTGTAGAAAGTTGGAGAAGAATCATATTCAAACAGAGAGAAATGGAGTAAATAATTTTTTTTTTTAGGAAGGTACCGGGGATTGAACCCAGGACCCCGTACATGGGAAGCAGGCACTCAACCACTGAGCAACATCTGCTCCCCTGGTAAATCACTTTGGATTATCACTTTCCCATGCCTATCCCCTCTTCATTCCTCATATTAGAGGTGTTTTTAGATATGAAAACTTGAATATTTCACATTTCATAGAAAATAATAATGGTGGGCCATAATCACTTTTATGCAAACAGGTCTTTTTTCCCAGCACATTGAATTTCCAAAATACAATTTAATCTTCTGGAACGGGTCAGTTGATATGCCAAATTCCAGCCTTGATATGAGCATCTCACACTTACTTGAATTGAATCTGGTTTATTCTTGTATAGTCTTTCAGAAAACATTTAAATAGACATTTGCACACCTATGTTTATAGCAATGTTTTCACAATTGCCAAAAGTTGGAAACAATCCAGGTGTCCATCAACCAATGAATGGATAAACAAACTGTGGTTTATTCACACAATGGAATATCATGCAGCTGTAAGAAGAAATGAAGTTGCAAAGCATATGACAACATGGATGAACCTGGAGGACATTATGTTGAGTGAAGGAAGCCAGATACAAAAGGACAAATACTGTATGACTGCATTATTATGAACTAAATATATTGTGTAACATATTGTATGATTCCATTTATATAAAATGTAAATATAAAGAAATTTATAAAAATAAAATTTGCTTAGTGGTTATGTAGGGCTAGGGAAGGCATGCTAAGGGGTGTGGAGTTTTGCTTTTTGGAGTAATGAAATAATTCTAAAATTTTTTACAATGATGAATACACAACATTGTGCTTATACTGAAAGCCATTGATTAAACACTTCAGTTAGATCGTATGGTATGTGAATTTATCTTAATAAAACTGCTTAATAAATAAATAAATAATTGTGCAAGAATAGCCAGAAATACCAGCCATGTACAGCAGGGGAAACAGAGAGACTGATAGGTGAAAAATTTTCTTGTTTGTTTGTCTGCTTTTTATTTATTATTATTATTGAAATAATGAAAATGCTCTAATAATGATTGAAGTGATGAATGTACTACTATGTGATTATATCAAATACCATTGATTGTACACTTTGGATGAATTGTATGCTTTATTAATATGAATCAATAAAATTGATTTGTTAAAAAAAATAGAGCACCAATCAACAGGTTTAAAATTTAATAGAAATGTTTTCAATGTAGCGCAATCTTTTGCTGCAGGGTTGAGCAAAGTATATGTAGTTATCTTTTTTCTCCTTTTTCATATCCATATGAAAAATATTTTGCTTTGATCTCTTTCATTTATGTGTACATTAACTCAAGAAACTACATGATACAACTTATGCATTCTGGAATGGCTAGAATGCTGTTATCAACTCAAAGCCATGGCTATTTATTGTCATAACTATGCATCAAAAGAGTACTAAAGGTTATATATTATTCGTGAAATAGAAAAAAAAAAAAAGAAAGAAAGAAAACATTTAAGCCTTGTTCTAAAGAATACAGGAGTAATATAGAAGCTAAGGGAAGAGCTCCTTCTGTTCCCTGATATGGTGTGGTGTGAAGTGAATTTGGGGACAGCTGATGCCATTTGTTAGCCTGGGAATCTCCAGAATGAAGTCATGGGGAGCCCTAGAATGAAGCTGACTCTACAGAAGGCAGAGGGGAAAGACCAAGGGGAATAAGGTCCTTGGTGACATTGGATCTGCTACACCAAGCTTACCTGAAGCTCTGGAGCTGTCAGCTGCCCGCGCCAATCGATTCCCTTTATTATTTAAAAATACTTAAAAATAAAAGCAATAAGGCCCAAGCTGCAAGAAGAACAAGAAGCAGGAGGAGGAAAGAGAAGCAAAAAAAAAGCCAGGTGAAGATGGCCACAGGCAGGTGCCAGTCCCAGGCAAACCTGTGAAGGAGAAAAACATCATCCTTCATGTCCTTCTTCTCTTCCTTGACTTCAAGGCCTGTAATGGACATGGCTGAGGCACCACCTCAACTCCTTTGCTTCCAGCCATTCCCGCCACAGTCAGCACTGGGTGGGCTCCAACGCTTCGCACGGGGCCTCTCACCTAAGCCGGTATCCCGCACCTCCTGCCTCCTCATCAAGGCTTCACTGTTGTCTCTGAGGAGAGGCACGTCAGGAGCACACTTGGCATTCATGCATGCACAAGCCTGCGGAACTGGGGAGTCAGCCCGCGTAGTGAACCTTCCACCCAGTGGGCGGCTGGAGCCAGTGGATAAACGCTTCCCTCTGCCCACAAATGGGTAGCTGAGACCTATCGCACACCGCTGCCGGTGCTGATTTGAGAATCACCCTGTGTTGCTCCCTGGGATCACACTTCCCATTGTTTCAGGTTCTGACTTCTGTGGAATCCACGTTAGACGACCCATTGCCTCCCTTTCCACACCCAACCTGCCTCCAAATTTCCTAGAGCCCTCGGCCCTTAACTGCCAGGGCCCTCCCGAGGGCACCTCCTCTGGGCCTGTTAATCTGGCTGTGCCCCCATGAGCCCTCCCGAATTTCTGCCACAGAAAAGGAGGCTTCTTAAAGAGTTCACAGGGTTTCTTCTCTGGCCTTGAGGAAGTGGAGATGAGAGCCTGGGGTGCCCGGGAGTGAGCAGGGACGCCAGGATCACCCTGAGCAGATTTGTGATGCCGTACCATGTCCGTCCTGCTGCCCCCCTTCTCAAGCAACACCGTCCTGGCCAGACCAGAGAGAAGCTGGGGAACAGGCAGCTTGGCTTTTCTCTCCTGGCCCCAGTCCCCAGCAGCCGCGTGTCCAGCTTGATCAGACCCTTTCACTTTCTCAACAAGTATTTATTAATTGTCATTTATGGATAAGGTGCTCACTCGGTGTTTTGGGAAATGCAAGAATGAACAAACCAGGATCCTCATTTCTCCTCTCAGAGTTCATAATCTAGAGCAGGAGATGAGAGGCATATGCAGATTTTTATTTTTATTTTTTTAGGAGGTACTGGGGATTGAATCTGAGATCTCATACGTGGGAGGCAGGCACTCAACCATTGAGCTACCTCCGCTCCCCAGATTATGATTTTTAAAAAGTCGCTACCTTATAAGTGTCTGAAGAGTTTTAAAGAAGACAATGAATCAAACCCCTTTTGTGGCTCTATCCTTTAAATGCTGTATATACATCTTCTCTCATAGCTGAAGCGTAGCTTGCATTCGGATGGGCCATCTGTCGCTTAAAGGGTCATGTCAATCACCCATTAAAAGTGGTATAGACTAAACATGGAAAAATGAAAATGGTTCATTTGTTGGGGGATGGAATTATGGGTGATTTCCCCCAAACGGTTTTGATTTACATTACCATAATATAATGGCATTTATGTATTTTTTTTATGTTTAGGAAAAAGGCTAAAGATTGTTGTCATCTATAGCTCACCTCCAGGGACTGATCCCCAAGTTAGCCCAGTTCATCTCTGAAATAATCTCCTGAGGACTTGAGAACTCTGCAGGGCACCACAGAGCACTGACAGCTTTATACGATCATAGCAACATATTTTTAAACTATTTGAGGATGCTTTATGTATCAATAGTAAGTGTTAAACCTTTGAAAACTGATGTGCCTGTAGAACTCTTCTCAAAACCATTGTAGATTTTTTTCTACATCCTTTTGATATTGGTGACAACAGTCCCCATAGGCACACTAACTGTAAGCAAACTATACAGAATGCTGCATTAGGGAAACAGGTGCTAGCAGTGGCATAATCTACTAATTTACCAATTATTACTACCAGATTATATACATTTAACACTTCCCAGTCTAAGCCAAGAGACCTCAAGTGGGAAATGGGGCTCTACTAATACTAAGAAACACATCTCCGAGCCTTTGGCAGCAATCAAGCCAATTCCAACCTTCAGGATTCCCAACTCATAAAAAGGGCAGAGGGCTAGCAGGGGCTTCTCCTCTGCTGTAGTCTGGGAACCCTTCAGAAACACTCTTCCATTCCTTCTCCCTATCGACATCCTCCAGCACCATGCCTAACCCCAAACTTTCAGGAAAGCACTTAGAGGGTATAGATCTCCATTTTAGTGGATGATGTGACCAGAGTGTATCTGAATCTGCATGGTAAGTCATGTTATAGCGGTGTTCTATAATTCTTGGTGGCTATCACTGATGTCCTGTATTCAGCTTAGTAGCAGCCTTACTGGAAAAATTTCAGCAATAATTATAATAGCATCAATCGTATTGAAAACATACCACATGCCAAGCACTTTGTTGAACACTTTACATGCATTAACTCAAGTAATCCTTACAGGAACCCTGGGAAGTAGATACTATTACTATCTCCATTTTGCCAACCAGGAAAGTGAGGCTGGGAATTTAAGTAACTTTCCTAACGTTATGCAGCTAATAAATGATTGTTATAATCAGGTTTTATTTGGTTGCAAACAACAGAAAACCACTTCTGCAAAATTAAGCATCCCCTCCCCAAAGAAAGGAAATTTATTTTATTTTAAGAGCAAAGGGGTGTTTCAGGGAGCTCAAGGGTCGGTATGTAACACCAGGCATCAAGATGGACTGGAGGGAAGCAGATGTGGCTCAATCGATAGGGCTCCCGTTTACCATATGGGAGGCCCCAGGTTTGATTCCCGGGGCCTGCTGGTGAAGGCAAGCCAACCTGCGTGGCCCGGTGAGCTGACGCAGCAAGACGACGCAACAAAGGGAAACAAGCAGACACAGAAAAACGCAAAGCAAATGGACACAGTGAGCACAAGCAGCAAGCGGGGGTGATAAATAAATAAATAAAATCTTTAAAAAAAAAAAAAGATGGACTGAAATTAGGAAATGGAAATCTGTTAGGAAGCAAGACAGTTAATATCTCAGTCTCCCTCTCCCTCTCTTTCTCAATGTCTCTTGCCTCAATCTCTGCATATGTTTCCTTCTGTTTCATTCTTTTCTTTGCTCCAGACATATGCTGTGCTCCTCCATTTGTGCATGGCCAAACATACTTGCCCCCATCTTCCAAGTTTACTTGCTCTAAATCCAAGTGGTTGCAATTCTAAATATCAGTAGACAGAATCTAGCTAACCTTGTTTTCTTCTCTGATTAGATCAAATATGTCCAGGCAGGCAGACATATAAACATATAATATAATATAATATAATATAATATAATATAATATAATA
>JAQZBX010024297.1:0-30273 GCA_029593785.1 Cabassous unicinctus
GATTTCCTCCCTTCTGGTAGTCCTAGTGTCCTACATGCTGACTCTGATAGCCATATTTCAAATGAATACTGCTGAAGGAAGGAAAAAAGCTTTCTCTACATGTGGCTCTCATCTGACAGCAGTGGTTGTGTTCTATGGGACTCTACTATTTATGTACCTACAGCCAAAATCTGGTCACTCCATTGATACTGACAAAATAGCCTCTGTGTTTTACACTTTAGTTATCCCCATGCTTAACCCTTTAATCTATAGCTTAAGGAACAGAGAGGTAAAAAATGCCTTCTACAGGGTCTTTAAGAACATATTCAACATTTGTATTTGATATTTCTTATATTCAATATTTTCAATATTCTTCTAATAAACTATGGCCAAGGAAATATACTTGAAATTTTTTTAAATATAATAAACTTTATTGTTAAAGAGGTTTTAGATTACAAAAAAGTTACATCTAAAGTATAAGGGATTCCCATGTACCCCACTTCTTCTCCCACATCATCCCCTATTTTTTTAAATGTAACAGTACCATTTATTGTGATGTATCTGTAAAAGTTTCTCATTTTAAAAATGCACATTTCAAAATTACTCAATTGTGGTAAGGACTAACATACTTACAGAAATAATCTAAAAAATAAAACTATCATTATGACATTTATAAGTATTTCACACGTGTAACAAATACTGAAGAACGCAACTACCATTATTATCACTTCTTTAAAGCCAAAACTTGAGCACAAATCAGACTCAGGAGAAACTTCAGAATGTTCACATTTGCATGCATTTTTGGCTGAACTTTCAAAGATTCCACATATAAAAAAACACAACTTTGCATCAAAATGAATATTAAAAACCTGTAATCCTTGTGACAAACATACTCTAAAGAAGCAAGGAAAACAGAGTGAGTAGTAACAGCAGTATATTTCTAGGAGAGAAAGCAATTCTTATTTCCTTTCTCATAAAACAAAGGTCAATGAGTCAACATTTTAATAACACTGGCCAAGTTATTTACTATTCAAGAATTTGCTTTTCAAGTTGCATCTTTAAAATGTAACCATCTATGTATTTGAATTAAATTAAATTTATACATCAAAAACATTTTGCTCAGAATTCTAATCTTAAATATAAACCATAACTTATCAAGGCATAGTCCAAACACTATACAATAGTGTTTTTCATCTGAAAAACTTACAAACAGGAGTTTTGCCCCATTTTTCCAGAATAAATGTTCCTATGTCTAAAACTTTAAATGATAACACAAAAAGAGACAGATTCAAATATTTCATGCTATGCATTTTCCTTCATCGGGCTTTGATAAAAACTGAGCCATCTGGTGTTGGAGCACCATCTTCCTTCTCAGTTACAGTCTCTACAGTCCAAGAAGCAGTCACAATAACCATTGTTTTACATGTTGAAGCTGTCTTCTGTTTCTCAGCAATTGCTGCACAAACAGCAACAATCTCATCACTTTCAACGTCATAGTCAGGAATTGGCCTTGGTGAGAAATCTGTTACTTCTGCTGATGATTCACTCTGTGCACTTTCTGCTTCTCCTGGAGTGTTCTTGCCCAAGAAAGGTCTTTTTTCCATATTTCAGGGTTCATTAGATAGATACGAAGTGCTACTTGAAAACCTTGAGTTGCTTCATCCATTTTGTCGTTCAGCTCTCTGTTGTCACATTGTTCCATTGTCTGTCTTCTTATCCTAATAATCTTCATTTCTAAACTCTTCTCCAAATCTCTCACCTTTGTTTTTCCCTTTCAGGATGCAGCACCCCCTTTAGTATCTCTTGCAAATCTGGTCTTTTGATAACAAATTCTATCAGTTTTTGTTTGTCTGTGAAGACTTTGAACTCACTCTCATTTTTAAAGGACAGCTTTGCTGCATACAGAATTCTTAGCTGGCATGAAAATATTTTTAATAGGCACAGTTTCACTATCTTTAACTCCTAAACAAAGACTAATTATAAAACACAAATAGATTGTTTCCCTTATATTCAGAATTTAATTCTTGTAGTTAGATAATTAAATATCACTTCTTTCCTTCTGTATTAGTCAGGTTCCCCAGAGAAACAGACTGACAGGTCATTTATATTATTGTATAAATATTAAGAGTCTTCTTGTAAAAATTGGCTCACCGGAGAATGAGGATTGGCAAGTCTGAATTCTATATGACAAGCCACAATTTGGAAATTCAAATGAAGGTGATGATGAATCCCACAAAAGGAAGGGGCTTTCTAAAGTAGTCATAAAAATTATTCTTTCTGATGGCTGAAATCCTCATTTCTCCCTATATGGCCTGCATCTGAATAGATGAGGAGACTCCTGGAACTGCTTGAAGGCAATGTCTTTTGTAGTTTGTAGATGGTGGTATGAAGCTGTATGTACCCGAGATAAACATGTTCTTAAGTCTAATCAATTCTTGTGGGCATGGACCATTTTAAGTAGGACATTTTGATGAGGCTATTCCTGTTAAGGTATCACCCACCTCTCAGTCAGAATGAGTCTTAATATTCTAACTAGAGTACTTTGTAAGAGAATGAAATGTAGACAAAGAGAGAAAGTCATGGAAGCAAGAAGCTGAGGTCAACAAAACCCAGTAGAGAAAGGAGACACCAGCAGATGCCTCCATGTCTTTTGCCATGTGTAGAGAAGTCAAAGATCACTGCCAGCTGGTCTTCAAGAAGAAAACACTGTCTTGATAATGCCTTGGTTTGGATATTTTCCTGGCCTTAAAATGTAAGTTAATAAATTTCCATTATTTAAGTTAACCCTTTTCTTGGTATCTGCTTTCAGCAGCCTAGGACACTTAAACAGATGTAACCAAATGACTAATGATTTAAGTCCAACTATAATATATCCTTATAGTAATAATCAGGTCAGTGCTTGCTTGACCAAAAAATTGGATGCTATAACCTAGCCAAGTTGATTCTGATTATATGATTCCTTGTATGATTTCATAGAACCCTATACATCCTCTGATGGGAAACATTATATTCTTCATCTATAAACTCTGTGTACGTTTATGTAAGTTTTGTTAAAGGACATAGATTTTCTCAATCATCTTTTCATTTTGTTTTCTGACCCTAAAATAACAGAGTAAACAAAATTTAGACAAAGGTTTATCTCTGTCTCCTGATGACACAATGAATTATTTTTTGTCCATCACTAATCAGTCATTTCTACTGTGATGTTCATTCCTTATTTTCTATGCAGTCTTCAGACACATGTGAAACAGACTTGACAACTTTGATCTGTTGTCAGTAAATTTGATTTCCTTCCTCATGAGAAACTTAGTGCCCCATGTGCAGATTCTCAAGGCCATGTTCCAGATGCACAGATATCTGTTAGGAAAGAAATGAATGTACAGTGAAAAGGGGTAAAATGGCAAGTGGATTAGAGTTGTAGAAATAGGGAAAAAAGGAAATGTAGGATGCTTGATTGAAATTACTAAAAGGTTTGTTGAAGGTGATAATTGATAGATAACCTAATGTTGAAAAAGTGATGTATGAACTAGGAACAAAAGGAAAATGTTGACATATTTTCATATCTATATTTTTGTTACAACCCAATACCTGAAGGGCATGAGTTGGTACAGCCACAAGACCAAAAAACACACCTGGTATTTAGTCAGTCATGAGCTTTATTGGGCTTTACTGACAGGAGAGAATACCTGATAGCAGCGGTTCAGAGAATGAAGATAACTCTCAGCAAAGAGATGAGAAAATGAGATGTGATATATAAGGGGATCAGAACAAGGATGCTCTACCGGGTATGAGAACAGAGTTCCCACTAGGGTTACATGAAGCGCACACATAGGGTGTGGTGATGTTTTCAGTTAGCTCATAGGAAGGCCATTTAACAAGGACTCTTAGTGCTTTGGGAAGATTATACTTTATGATACCATCTATGCATTCTCTCCCCTCTGGGGAGGGTTGTTAACCTTTATCTTAGGTCTAGGTCACACAGGCAGCTATGTGCTGAGGACTTAGAAAGGCCTGGGTCACCACAATTTTCAATGGATTGAAAATGCTTAATCTCCAAACAGGACCAAACAGACAAAACCCATTCCTTGATAATAATGTCGGTTCTGCTAATTCCAGAACCCGTTACCAACACGGGAAGGCAGGCTGTAATTAAAAAAACACCACTGTCCCTGGGAGGGTAATGGAACAAGGCTAAGTTAAAGTGGCATAAAATTCTCCTGCCAAAATTATGTCAACATTTTCTTGCTTGAACATGTACTTGGTAGCTGTAAAGCTCTGGCTGTTTTCAAGAGTTCCAAGTTGATTCTGACAATTTTTGTTAATATTTTTTTTGGTGTTTCTGGGGTGAGAAATGGACTTACAGCTTCCAATGCTACCATTTTAAGTGGAATTGCTCCATTAATAATAATGTTAAGACTACAAAAGAAAATAAGAAAAAAAGTGAATACATTAAAAAATATTTTCACTTGTGATCTAAGGGTTTATTGAACACTTTTAAATTTCAAATTAATATATTTAATTGTTCAGCCCAGAAAGGAAATTCAGGCCATTCACTAAACTCAGCAAAAATTCATGAAAAAAATTATTATTTCAAAAATTTATAAATTTATATTATATTTAGGGTGATAAAATGTCATATATTACACTGAAATCATGCCATATCTACCCTGCTCTGGACTTTCCCCATCCCTACACAACATAATGTTTGGCATTTTTAGGTAAGACTTGCTAGACTTCAATCACAATATGCAAGCCTCATAGAGTGCACCAAAAGGCTGCTGTCTTTTTAAGAAAGTTTCACTTTGCATTTAAAATTAGGTAAACATATAGACATTTCTAGTCAAAATGCTTTCAGGTTATGCTCCTCTTCTGCTAAGGAAGAGGCATATACTCTAAATGCTATGCAGAAGCAGTTTTATTAAATGTATTGCTAAGGAAGAGACAAAAACTCTAAAGGCTATGCAAAGGCAGTTTTATTCAATCAAATGAGATTCAGGTTATATTAAATGATTATAACAATTGTGCAATCACAAAAAAGCAGCATAATTGATTAAAGACATAGGAAGAATGAAAGTATATACAACCACTCACCAAATCGGGGGAAAACTCAACATCTGAGCTCTCACGTGGCTGGGGGTGCTCTTTGCCTCAATTGGAAAAATGGTCCCAAGCAAAGCTGCCCTCCTGGGTGAGGTTCTGACTGGCAACTTGGGAACCATCCATTTTAAGGTATTCCAAACCTCAGAACTCCAATGAGTCTTGCAACTCGTGAGGAATGACTCATTGAAATAACTGAATCTATCTGGTGGGGGGTGGCCAGCTCTCCACAGGAGAGACATGGTGTCTGGAGGGGTCTTTGTTTGATTCTATTTATGGTACACTGAACAGGAACATAAAGATTTTTAGCTTTTAGTTTTACAAGGGATACAAACAGGATGAGTAAATATCATGTTTGGTCACTTGCTTCTTCTAAACATTTACTTTTTGGGTAATAGATGATGGGGTTGCCTGCATAGAAATGTTATAACATTCAAAAGACAAAGGACAAGTTAATCATTCACAGTTCTAGGCTAAAACAGCAGTGACTATTGATTAGAAAGCTTATGAATTCATAATTCTTAATAACAATTTTCTTATAGTACATCAGCTCCCTTTCATTACAGAGCAGTTTGGGCCAGACTTAACCTCCACCATAAACAGCTAAAAAAACTGCACAAAGTGTAGGAAAGAAAAGTTTCCAAAACAGGCAGAACAGGGCTGTGACTCCAAAGAGATACGAAAGAAAGAAGATGAGCCCGTAGATACTCTTGGTTACCTACCTCCTTACTGGATTCCAGTACAATTTAAAGCAGTAAACAATAGGCTTCTTGAAAAGAGGAAGCAAATACTAGATTCTGTGGAAGCTGTGGCAGTCAAAATTTAGAGAACAGAGTACCTTTTAGGAGGGAACTATTCAGAGAATAAGCTCCACAAATCTAAAATAGGTATCCTTCAGTTTATGGCTCAGTGTTAATTATGCATACTTGCAGTGAAACTCCACATGCTGTGAAAAGAATGAATAGGAATGTATCAGCTGAACAAATCACAGAGCTCAGAGAAGACTGCTTTACAGTTCCAAAGAGCAAGCGAGCATAGCCCTTGTTAAATACCAGGGCATCCAGTAAAGGTCCTAGAGGACCAAGTTCCTTTAGATCTATCTGTCTAGCTTGAAAACAAGCTTCAAAAAGAACAAGGAGATCCCTGGTTAAAAAATCAATGCTGCTCTTAAGCACACGACAACATATAACATGCATTACCATAAAATTCACAATATTCAGCAACTAATCCAAAATACTACTCATATGAGAAAGTAGGAACAAATTTTAGTCAATTAACAAGATACTGAAATAACTGATGAGACAATTAGTAGATATGAACTTTAAAACAGCTATTAAAAATATGTTCAATATGTTCAGTGATTTAACAGAAAACAAAAGCAAAAGGAGAACATTAAAAAAGATTAAGAAATAAATAAAAGGAACTATAGAGATGAAAATACAATATCAGGTATGAATATAAAATTATTGAATGAGAGTAACAAGAGATTATACACTGAAAAAGAAAAGAAAAGTAAATATATTACAATAGAGATTATACAAAATGAAGTCAGAGAGAAAACAAAATATTGAAACAAGCACAACAAAAAATTAGTCTCAGTGATCTGATTAACAATAGTAAGGTATCTAACACACATTTAACTATAGGCCCAAGAGAATAGAATGGGGAAAAAAACAAACAAACATTCTTGACAAGAATTTTTCCAAATTTATAAAACAAAACAAGTAAAATTCCAGAGGTATAAGGCCTCAAAGAACACCAGACAAGATAAAAAGAAAGAAAAAAATGCCAGAGCACATCACAATCAAATTTCTGAAAACCAAGACTAAAGAGAAATCATTAAAGGAATCCAGAGATAAAAGATACACTACATACAGAGGAACAAAGAAAAGAATGACCACAGATTTCTTGGCAGAAGCAATACCAAACACAAGATATTAACTTATGTCAACCTGCAATCTATATCAAACAAAATCCTTATTAATGGATGTTTATATTAAATATTGCATAATTTCTTTTTTGGGAAGTTATTCTTTTATTTACCTATGAATTTTATGTGAGTGTATATGTGTTTGTGTGTAGTATACCTCCTATGTTAATGATGTTGTATATCTCAGTCACTAACAAAAGCAAATTTCTGATGTCCAGTGTTTGGTAATATTGTAAAATTTATTTAATGTTAAGATCAGATACAAAACACTTTTAACTTTTTCCTAATGGGATTTTCAGAGAATAATTAACAGATATCCAATACACTCTCCCTTGAGGTAATTGTATGCCTTGTGTTTATCCTTGAATCAAAGTAAATCTTTAAAAAAAATAAGCATCAAGGAGATCAACAAATACTTAAATCCTTCTTGCAGCAATGAAGTTTAAAACTGAAGGAGGCCAAAGCTGATTCTCCATTAAGGTGAGTATAAAGCACTGGTCTTTGAAGCTTTCTCAGGACATACAACACAAACTGGCCATCTCTAATAGCTTGAGGGGCTTATGCTATGCAACACTGCTTCTCTGATTGCAATCTTTTTTTCATCAATATAATTAATATTCAAGATAGACTTCTTATACAGTGCTTTTGTGTTATTTATAACATCTCTGTTTTCAAATTATCTTGTCCTTCAGTCATCTATTTCAACATGGATCTTTGTCTACCCTTATTTCCAGGTGTCCTTCTTGTTATACTCTTTATTTCCTGTCTACTGAGGGTACCTTAAATGGAGAGGCAGCATGTCATGATTATGAAAACCTGTTCTCAAGGCAGAATGCTTGTATTTGAATCCTGACTCCACCACTTATTAGCTAAGTGATCTAGGCTAATTTATTTAACTGTCTGTGCCTCTATTTCCTTACTTTCAAATGAGGATAGAAACACTACCCAATTCCTATTGTTATTATAGGGATTGCATGAGTTAAGGGAAAGTGCCTGGCACATAATGAGATCTCAAGTAGTAGTGTCTAATCATTTGTATTCTTATTTTTACTTGGCCTCTTTACATAAATCTCCATTAAGTGTTCAAGAATAATCAAAACGAACAAGTCCTTGGTGTGCAGAAGAAATATGTATGATTGAGGGGTAATTCGGAGTGATATATTTTTAGGAAGTACTGGGGATTGAACCGAGGTCTTCGTTCATGTGAGGTGAGAGCTCAACCACTGAGCTACATGCGCTCCACAAGGGGGATAATTCTGAAGAAGTGATTAGTCTGCAGAAACTATAAGCAGATGAATGCAGACTATGAAATTATTAACAGAATTCAAAAGTCAGCATATTATAACATCAGATTTGTATTGTTATAAGAAGCTGATTTAAAGTTGAAATATAATAGAAATCTCTTTTGACATACTTAAAAGTAATTTGGGTGAAAAGAAGTAAGTCCCTGTAGATGCATCAAAACAGCCGCATAAAAACATTTAGCCCCTGCTAAGGCATAATTGAATGGAGTGTTGATGTGTGTAGTTTTGGCCTGATGGATTGAGGAAACTCTATTTAGAATTTGAGACAGAGAAAATTCCCCAAGAGCTTGTACATTATGTTCTGTGTTCTCTCAGAGATAGCATGTCAACTACAACAAGTACTGATTTTGTGCTTTACACAGGTTCCCAAGATGATCCATATGGAAAAACAAATCATACTGCAGTGACCCAAGTGAATGAGTTTATTCTCATGGGTATCACAGACCAGCCTTGGCTGCAGGCTCCCCTTTATGCAACCTTTCTTGTCATATACTTGGTCACAGTGATAGGCAATCTGGGCATGATTATTTTGACCCATTTGGATTCCAAGCTCCACACACCCATGAACTTTTTCCTTAGACATTTGTCCATTACTGATCTTGGATATTCCACTGTTGTTGGTCCAATAATGATAGTAAACTTTGTTGCAAAAAAAATTACAATTTCTTACAATTGGTGTGCCACTCAGATAGCAACCTTTGAGTTTTTCATTATCAGTGAACTGTTTATTCTTTCAGCAATGGCCTACGATTGCTATGTGGGAATCTGCAAACCTCTTCTCCATGTCATCATCATGTCAGAGGAAGTACGTTGGGCTCTAGTACTCATTGCATATCTCTACAGCATATTTGTGGCCCTATTTGTCACTGTTAAGTTATTTACATTGTCCTTTTGTGGCTCTAACATCATCAGTTATTTTTATTGTGATTGTCTCCCTCTTATATCCATACTCTGCTCTGACACACATGAATTAGAAGTGATCATTTTGATCTTATCAGCCTGTAATTTGTTCCCTTCCCTCTTAATTGTTCTTGGATCCTACACATTCATTTTTGTGTCCATCCTCAGAATGAACTCATCTGAGCGAAGGTACAAAGCTTTCTTTACTTGTGGTGCGCATCTGACATCAGTGATTGTGTTCTATGGTACCCTATTTTTTATTTACTTGCAACCCAAATCCAGCCTTACTTTTGATATTGATAAAATGGCCTCTGTGTTTTACACCCTCATTATCCCTATGTTGAATCCACCGATCTAAAGTCTGAGGAATAAAGAAGTAAAACGTGCTCTAAAGAGAATCTTAACTAATCAATGCAAAATTCCCACTTAATATTGTAGTGTTCTGTTATGAAGATAGAAGAATATTTTTCTAATATTATGCTAGACTAATTATAGCATCAGAAAGTAAAAGTATTTCATCAGATTGTTTTTGTATTTACTCTTTTTCCAAACAAAGCACTTACTTTTTCTAAATCCCTATATACTTCTTCTTTACTTCAATAAAAATAAATATTGCAAACAGAAAATATAAGTTCTCAAAGATTTTCAAGGTAACATTGAAACCTATATTATTCATGAATAAGGCAAATCATACCAAATTTTGCATCTAATTTAGCCTTGCAGCTATAAATTGTCCTAAATACTCAGAGCAAAATTTACGAGAAATTTAGCAATATATATTTCATAACAGTTAACTGTGTATTAAAGATAACTAAGATCAAACCATGAGAATCATGTAAGCTAGATGGGAGGCAGGAAAGTAAGTAAATGAGTGATTATAACATAACATGGAGAGGACAGTTTCAAGAAAAACGCTAAATGATAAAATAAAGCATGCTACCTATGGATGAGGTTTTCAATCATATAGAACCAATAGTTTATATCTCTAGGAAGTAGTGGGCATTTGAGAAGAGGTTTAATTTGGGGCCATGAGGAAAGTGCTTGGTAATTCTAGATCCTTGTTTACAGATCCTCACACTAATGCTTCCATTTGTTTTTATAAGCCTCTTGATAAATATGCTGATTTAGGGTTGGCAAACTCATGAGTTATTTACCTGGTTGTTCAGTGGAGTAATATCTATATGTTTAATGGTCAGGCAGTGATAATACAGATTAAAGATTCTGATACACTTAAGGGTTAATTGTGGTTTATTTGTGTCTTTATTGTCTCCTTCTTGAGCTTGTATACACAGAGACACTACCTTTCACAGACTCTGCTTATAACACAGTGTTTCATTACCATTGCATACTCACTAAGCAAACGAATTGCCTCTTTATAGAGGCAAGAATACCTCTTAATATTCTTCTCACTGTTTGAATAGGCATTTTTAAAATTTTTAAAATGTATGTATTTATCCAATCATGCTTGTTAAAATCTGCACTAGAATTAGAAGTGTAAATTGTAAGGAATCAAATCAAAATGCAAACCGTGGTCTCTTGATCTCACACCCATATTCTTCATTTATGTTTCCTTTTTTTTTAGCATACTGGATTTTACTTAACTGAAAACAAAATTTGAGTATAATAAAAAATATAAAATTGCTTTCTCCAATCAAATTTATTCTGTTTATCTTTTTAACTTTAACTCCTGCACCTAAGGATATTTAATGTTATGAATAAATTTTATTTTCTAGTTATGTTTTATATTATACAGGGAAGATTTAATAATTGATCATGTATCTTTTTTTCTCTCTCAAATCCTTTCATTTCCATCTGTGGGTGTCCAGTGGGTACCCTGAACCTGGCTCTCCCTAAAAAAATTCAGCATGCAGCACACAGCCACCTGCATACCCAAGTATACAAGTTAAGATGTAACAAACCTCCCCATGAGCAAACGATGTGCAGATGGTATCATAGACTGCAGTTTCCTCCAGGCTGTACAATTAGCATCACCAACCCCACCAATGTGCTTCACGAGACCCTAGCAAAAACTCTGTTATGAAATGTCTTTGTTCTAAGACTCTGTATATTGCCCCTCATTTTCCTACCTCTTTGCAGAGCACTCCCGTCATTCTCTGGACCTCTGTCACCAGAAAGAATCTCTTCTGTTCATAAGTCCCAGTAAATAAAGCTCATGTCTAACACATTGCTGAGTGCATTCTTTGGTCTTACAGCTGAACAGACCCGTGCCTTTCAGGAGCTGGGTTGCAACAATTGATGAGCCAGCCAGGAGCCTGAAGGACCACTGGAAGGGGCAAGCATGAGCTCAGGGAAAGGAGAATCCACAGGGGACATCCTGGTTTGGCCTATGATGTCCATGTGGGGAGGGGTGGCTGCCCTCCAGGATGAGTGGGGACTGTGAAGAGAATATGGGGATGCTGTAAAAATTTCTGCAGGTATGCTGGCTGTACTACAGCAGGTAGTAAAGCAGCTGCATTTAAATAAGAAAAAGGGAGACTGCCAGATAGTGGTGACCATAGCATGGCCCTTGTTAAGAGCCTTGCAGGTAGCTACTAAGGTAGAACAAGTGACAAAGGCCTCTGTGTGCCCCTTAGAAGAAAAACTAAAGTTAGAAAGGGACATGTGCTTGGCACAGAAAATACAAAATATTATTTAACCAATTGCTTGTATGGAGAAATGATAAGTTAGAATCCCGGGCTTCTGGATATGCCCAAGCTTTGGGCCATAGGTTGCTTTGATTCCAGGTCTGGAAGATATTAACCACTACTGGATGGGTGCTTATGCCATGGGACCCTATGGACTCTTCCTCAGATAAGGAAAAAGAAGAATGGGAAAAGGTCTGGGTGTAACAAAATAGAGAAATGTAGGTTGGGGAATTAAAAATCATAGCTTGTCCTGTAATTCCCCAATATAAAACTTTTAGTAGGCTTAAAATGAAAGTAATTAATCTAATTACCAAATTTCAGTAAGTTAAAAAAAAGTTCTCAAAAGGCATGAAAAGATCTTTTCTAAATTATGACAATTATAATATATATCCCACGACCTGGCAGTCAGTATGGTTTTAAAGTTACTCAAAATTTTAAAAAGTTATGTTTTTTAAAAAAAAGTTTTCCTCTTCTAGAAAAAGGATGAAAGGAAAATATTTCTTGCGTAAACTATAATTGTTCTAATTTTATGTAGCTTGGTATAATCTCCCTAGGTTTATAGGATACTAATAAAATAAATTAGCATTATATTATTAAATCTCTAAAATAATAAAAATTGTAAGTCCATTTTTGATAAAATTTAGATGTGTTCTAAAGTGAAATGACTACTTTTCACAGAACAAAATAAGAAATGTGGGAAACGGTTGTAGTTAAAGCAATTGGCTCCCATCTAACATATAGGACGTCCAGGGTTTGATTCCAGGGGCCTCCTGTTGAAAGGCAAGCTGGCCTGCATAGCAAGCTGGCCCAAAAGGAGAACTGGCCCACGTGGAGTGCTGGCCCACCAGACTGCTACCCTACACAAAGAGCTGGTACAGCAAGATGACACAACAAAAAAAGACACAGAGGAGAGAAAATTAGAGACACAGCAGACCAGGGAGCTGAGGTGGTGCTAAAGATTGAGTGCCTCCCTCCCACTCCAGAGGGTCCCAGATCAGTTCCCACTGCCACCTAAAGAGAAGACAAGCAGACACAGAAGAACACAGTAAAGCAGACAGAGAGCACAAAAGCAAATGGGGCGGGGGGAAGAGATAAAAAAATGAATAAATCTTTAAAAAAAATAAGAAATGTAAAACAAAACTTAAATGAATAAAAGTAAATTTCACTGATCACTAATTGTAATGTAATAAACATATTTAAAAGTAAAAGTAACTTACAGTTATAAAAAGTTTGCAAAAGCATTTTCTAAACTGAAATACTTAAATAGTTAATTCTAGGAATCCATTATTAAATAAAATCCTAAATTGATTTTAGTAACAAAAAGTAACTTTATAACAGGAAAAACAATCAAAGACCACCTCAATCTGCATATTAATGTGGTAGTAGGGAAAAATAATCTTAATTCCATTAGGAATCTTAGGTTTTCACAAAATAATAAAAAACTAGATTTTTCCTATTCTGCTAAAATAAAATGCCTATTAATTAATGTAATCATGGTAAAGGTGTAAAAGTAAAACTAAAGCACTAAAAATAGTTAAGTTCATTTAATCTTTTCTAATAAAGTTACCATATGTCTACCATATGTCTCAGGAATCTCCTCCTTGATTCCTACCCAAGAGGAATGAAAGCATATGTGCATATAATTACTTGTACACTAATGTTCATGATAACTATATTCATAATAATCTGAACTTGAACTATTCCAACTGCCTATAAACAGAAAAATGTAAACAAATTGCGGTATATTTATAAAATCAATACCACTCAGCAACAAAATGGCATCAACTACTGATGCATCCAATAGCATGGAAGAAATTCAATAGCATTAAGTAAAGCAAAATAAGTCAGACAAAACACACCATATTATTTTATTTATATCATGTTCTAGCATAGGAAAAATTAAACTCTGGTGATAGAAATCATATCAGTTGTGGCCTGATATTATGTGGGGGATTAAATGAAAAGATACATCAGGGAATTTTCTGGGGTGATGGAGATGCTCTCTTGATTGGGGCAGTAATAAAAAAGTTGTTTTCATTTGTCAAATCTCATTTATGCACACTTATAATCTATGCAATTTACAGTATGTAAATTTTACCTTAATAAAGCTTTTTTTTAAAAAAACAATGTAAAGTAACCTGTTGTTTATTATTTTTAATATTCTTCTCAGAAGCTTGCCCCAAATTTCTATGTAATGCATATAAACCAAGCTTTAAAGTTTATATTACATTAAATATATATCTTTATATTTTACTTAATAAATTTCTCTGATGTGGATTTGATTCCAGTATTTTGCCTATTGAATAATACTCTCATGAAGTTTTTTGTTGATATATTTTAATAACTTATATTACTGCTATCGATGTGAATTCAGAAGTGGATTATCTGCCCATTGAATATATATGTCTTTCAAACTGTTTTGGGGCCTCAGGAGAGAAGTTTAAAATAATTATGTTCCTCTGTTCATGGCATATCACCATAATGGGACTGGCAAAGTACAACTCTTTTTAAATTTATTTCTTGTTCCCTTTTAACTTTATTCTTTTATCCATCCCTCCCGTCACTGCCAGGTAAACATCCTGATATATTTAATGTGAATCTGCTTATTTTCTTGTGTGCTTACATAATGTATATTTCTGTTTCATGTGTATACATTTATACTTTATATAAATGACCTTGTGTTATCCATATAGCTCAACATCCACCTTTCAATTTAAGGTCTATAGGGGACAATCTTATGACATGCCAGAAAGGAAGTATTGCTACAAAGAGGACTTAAACACCACAGAAGAAAACTGTCTCAGGGACAATTCCTTTCTATATAATTCTATTAGCCATCACATGCATTATATATATATATGAAATCTTCAGTGGTTTAAAAAATTGTGTTTGTCTGAAAATCTGAAGATACATTTTAACTTTACCAAAGAGTTTTGATTTCAAAGATTGTTGACTTTTTCCCTGTAGTTATTTTCTGCTGTTTTTCTCACTATAAAACATTAGTAAAGGAAAGAGTAAAATATTAATTTTATTGTATGAGGCTTGTTCTTTGGAGAATTCATCCTCCTTTTAACTTCTACTTCACCACAACTAACTGTATTAGTTGATAATGACCATACTAACTGTATTAGTTGAGGCAAAAGGAAAGAAAAATCCCTTTTACACTAGAATCACTACATAACTAAATAAATAGAGTTTGTACTGATTTGACTGATAAATATTTGGGTCCCAGCTCTTCAACAGTCTATTTTTACAAAACCAATCCCTGATTGCAAATGAGCTACTTTAGGAGATTCACTCAATCACTGTTTCCTTCGCATGCCCTAGAGTTCAATTCACTTTCAATAATCTAGACCTGGACTGTTACAAAGAAGTCCCAAATGGTGCCTGACTCAATTTCCAGAGGAGCTCTTGTTAAGGAACTAATTGCTGGTAGCACGACTCCAAGAAGGTAAAAGGAAACGTGAGAATTCCAGAGTTACTGTGTTTCAGATATACGGTCTCAAAGGTTTATAAAGTTCCATCAACTCTCACTGCCATGATTATGTAGAGACTCATTTAGAACTAGAAGCAAGTCCTAAATTAGAGATGGGTAGAAAATATTTATCTTGTCTTTGTGTAATGGACATTAAGAAATCCAAAAACTGCAGTTTAAAGTGAACCACTTAATTTCTTTTTGGAAGAACGTAGGTGTTAAGTTTGTTTCCAAGATTTATAGCTATTTGGGGGAATATAGGGTGTCAATTATGACCCAGCTATGTATGTTTTGAAGTTAGAATTGGCATCATCATATCTTGTGTACTTAAATCAATTAGATCTCTAATGAAACAATGGATTTTCACACATGGAAACTCTATATATCATAGCATTTTTATAATGTTACCTAAAATAAAGTTGCATGTTTCACAGAATAACCTGTGAAATTGAACTAGATATGCAATTATTCATACTCCAAAAGATGCCATTTTTTTGAGATTATAACCATAGATCATAAATTCCCTCAGGAAAATCATCATTTATCTCATGTACTCAAATGCATAAAGAAGAATAAAATGGAAACACTGCAATAATGGAAAATGTATAAGTAGGTCATCTATTTCCCATCAAAATAAATTCTCACACATTTTAGTTGGGAAGATATCAAAGAAAAAGATCTCTATTTGAGGAGAGATATCTGATAAGAAGGAGCAAGTCATTAAAAAGCTACATAACCTTAAATTTCTGGTTTGATGGGATAGAAGTCTATAATACCCTCAAGGGGAATAAAGCTAAGAAGAAAATATTCATTTCCTGGGTTGTCCTTAGAAATATCAACTTAAAATAAATGTTCGAAACTAATTTTACATTGTTGTGATTCTTCCTTGTCATTTGATAATGAAAGAATATTTTAAATACATGGACAATATTTGCAAACTATAAGTTTTTAAAGATGTTATTATTACTCTTTAACCATACAGCACTAGTACTAATTTAGAGGCAGCTCACCAATATTTCTACTCTCCCGCTTACTCATAAATCTTCATAAGAAGGAAATTGCCTAGAATAGGATCAAGATTGGTATACTTAAATTTACAAATTTAATTTGTTAGCTCTATTTCACACTAATTTCATTTCCAGTTTCTTATCACAAGAGGCCACTATTACAAATGGTGAGCAAATTTATTTCATATAAGATGCCACTTCTCACGTAAAATGGAGTAGTGCCAGAAGACTCATACAAACAAAGACATGGAAGACCAGATATGAAAGTATATGTTCAATGTGTCGTTGGTAGGAAAGCATGACTAGAAAAGTGATATGGACCTGATTATAGAATGTGTTGAAAATGAGACCAAAATGTAATTCAATTATTCTAAAGAATAACTCAGGTTACATATTTTACCTAATTAAAAAGCTTTAATTTTTGCCATTTGCTTATCTGCCCAATCTTAGAGAATTGAAACATGGAGACTAGAAAGGATGCTATTACAATAATCACTGGCATTGTTAATGAAGACTTGACATAAGGAAGTAGAAAATGGGAATACATTGGATGGGAAAGAGTAGAGACTTGAAAAGAGAATTTATTGAAATTAACAAACAATTCAATGTAGAGCTTTGAAAGAGAAAATTATGTAATAAATATGATGATTGTGATTTAAAATGGTGTTTAAAAGTTTTATTATTATTATTGCATTTTCAAATAAAGTAGGAAGCCAGTAGCATACTAGATTTCAGGAGAAAGAATGGGACCAGTACAATTTGGAAACATTCATATTGGCTGATAGCTGAAATTTGCTATGTTTGTCACAGGAGGGAAAGAAAAGAATGAAGGCTGAAGACAGATTATTAGAAATTACAAATACAGAAAAGGCAAAATAAGATATATGCATAAGTGGGGATACAGAAGTAATAACCAGTGTTTTGAGACAAAAAGGAATGCTAGAATTTCAAAAACACAAGGGAGGTCCTCAGTGGAAAAAGTTGCAAATTTGTTAAGCACCATATTATTATTTTTTTACAAATATAGAAAAAGCTGCAAAAGAATTGAAATAAATGTATCATTATCTAGGAGGATGTTTTTCATGTATCCACAAACTAGCCACACCATTGTGTTCTCAACTTAAATATTACCTTGCCTAAATGATTACTTAAATGTCTCATAAGCACCTAAAGCTTAGCATATTTTAAATCCCATTTTGATCATCCTCACCTCTGTTAGTTTCCTGTCTGCTAAAAACAAATACCATACAATGGGTTGGGTTAAAAAATGGGAATTATCGGCTAACAGTGTAGAGGTTAGGAGAAGAAGACCAAAATTGAGGTGCCCCAAAGACTATGGTGTTCTGGGGCTGCTGCTGGTGAACCTTGGTCCCTGTGTTTTTTGTCATATGACAATACACATGGCGATGTCTTCTACTTTCTTCTCTGGTTCCTTTGACTTCCAGCTTCATCTTCTCTCTTTAGCTTTCTCTTTCTATGTTTGAATTTCTTTCCATTTACAAAGGACACTGGTAATCTTTATTAAAGCCTGATGTGATTCATTTGGGACACACCTTAACTTAAATAACATCTTAAAGAGATCTTATTTACAGTGGGTCCACACCCACCAGAATGGGGATCAAAAACATGTCCAAACTGGGGTATACAATTTAATCTGTTACACCACCTTAAGCCATTTCCTCTAATAATCAAAATTGTCATAAACATTCACCTAGCTATAAAAGGCAAACATGAGTGGGTGATCCAACCTCCATCTACCATTCCATCATACATGTCTTATATAATTCATTTTACTAATTTTGTTGAATATGTCATTTTCTTTCTGTGATAACTGTTTTTTCAAATGTTCCTTCTCTCTTTCTCTTTTGATGCCTGTTAACATTATCTTTCACCAGAACCCTATAACAACTTCTTGTCCCACCTCTACTCTTGTATAGTTATATAATTCAACACTTTCAGAACAGCCAGAGAAATCCTTTTTAAAGCTAAAGGTAATTCACCTTACTTAAAGCTTCTCAATATCTTTCAATTCCCTTAGAATAAAATAAAAATAATTATTGTGGCCTAAATTATCTGTTCTCACTAATTTTTTAGTTCTCTCACAATCCAGTCATACTGGCCTCCATTGTCTCCCCTTAAAAACAGCAAAGCTAAGCTCTTCCCTATCCAAGCACATTTCCAAGAAATGTACCCCTGCCTGGAAACCCAGAATAGTTTTTCTCTGATTTATTATATAGTTGGCTCCTTCTCATGCTTCATGTTTCAGTTCAACTCTTACCCTCTCAGATAGCTGTCTCTTAATATTTTATGGAAAATAATTCTCCCAGGTTATAACGATGTATATTCTTGTTTAATTCACTTACTGAACTTATCACAATATAAAATTATCTTGTTTATGTGTTTCCTTAACAGATTTTAATTTGTCCCTTATCTTTGGAAAGGAAGCTCTATGAGGTGAAGGAAAAGTGACTTATCTGAAGTTTGAACATTATCTGGCACAGAGCAGGATTTCAACAAATACTTGGTAAATAAGTAAAGAGAATGATTAAAAGAAACTAAGAGAAAGAACGATGTTGAGTGTTAAAGAAATAGGTATCAGATATTTGACAGATTTAGGTGTTATCTTAGTCTTATTTTAAAGATTCTTTTTATGCTGTCTTCATTGTTTTTCTTATTGCAGAATTGTTTCCTATTTTTCTTACTAATCTATTCTTTATAGAAGAGAAAAAATGGACACAGCTCTTAAATTTTAGAGTTCAGGTGTATATCATATAGTCATGACACTCTGGAACTTAGCTTGAAATCTATAGATAAGAGACTATGACAGGACTTCTTTGGAACCATTGGAACTATTGACTGTGCTGGGAAGAGACTCAAATTTACTTTGTTAGGTACAGGTAACTATATTTAAAATAAACAACTACAGGAAAGTACTCAGCCATATTAAAACAACATATCAACCCTTTGACAAATATATGTTATAAAATTATCATAGAAACAGTATAAAATAAGAATTTTTTATTATTAAAATAACAAAGCTATTAATTTTTAAATTTATGATACTAAAGATTATGGCCAGACACATTTTATAAATTAAAAAATAACAGTATAAAATTCTGTAATAAAAAGTATTTAAAAACAAAAGACAGTAGAAAGGCTATGAGGAATTGTAGGAAGAGAAAAGATCATGACAGAGAAGTATAAAGAAGTATTATACAATAATTCATAGTGTGAAGAAATTACAGAAATGATAACATTTCAGAGAAGTCATTTCTACAAAGTTGAAAAATCAGTAACCTGAAAAAAATAGATATGAGGACATATCTCCAACTATTCTTCTCTGAATAAATAAAATGGAAAAAAAGAAAAAAAATTAATATATGGATAATAGAATTGATAAATTAAATTACACTTAGAATACAGAGAATGAAACAGAGTTGTGGGTAAAATTATCTATAATTGAGATAAAGCAAGAAATCTCAGATTAAGTAAACATAAGAATCACATTTGATACCTCAAGACTTTTTCCCTTATTGTGTGAAATATAAGATATTTATCGTGGTTTCAAATGATTGCAAACTAATAACATTGCCATAGTTTAATAAGAGTGAGAGGAAGAAAACTTCCCCTAAATGTTGCACTATTCTGGATCATCTGTAAGTTTACTTTTCTCTCTCCCAAATGTAATTGCAAAGCTTACCAAACTTAGAGGTTTGAATTTAATAATTGAGTTAGAATACTACATAATTTAAGGAAACGTCACCCTAGTAATTGTCCTTGCCATCTAAATGCAGTCCTAGAAAATAATACCTTGAAGTAGATAATCACTTTTTTTTTGCACATACAGATGAATCTCCAAACTCTTACATGGCTGGAAATTTAACCCGGGTGACAAAGTTTATTCTCATAGGTGTCTCAGAATTTCTGGAGCTCCAGATTCCCCACTTTCTGGTCTTCCTGGTGATCTATGGGCTGTCGGTGGCAGAGAACCTGGGCATCATCACCCTCACCAGTGCTGACTCTCAACTTCAAACCCCTATGTATTTTTACCTCTGACAATTGGCTATCATCAATCTTGACAATTCTAGCATAATTGCCCCTAAAATGCTCATTAATTTCTTAGCAAAGAAGAAAACCACCTCCTCCTATGAATGTGCTACTCAACTGGCTAGTTTCATGGATTTCATTGTGGCTGAGGTTTTCATGCTAGCTGTGATGCCTATGACCACTATGTGGCCATTTGTAATCCCTTGCTCTACATGGTGGTGGTATCTCCAGGGATCTGCCTTCTGCTAGTATCCCTCACATACCTCTATAGCTTTTCTACAGCTATTGTGGTGTTATCGTGTGTATTCTCTGTGTCTTACTGGTCTTTCAATGTAATCAATCATTTTTACTGTGATAATGTTCCCGTGTTAGCATTGTCCTACTCCGATACTTTCTTCCCCGAAACAGTAGTCTTTATTTCTTCAGCTACAAATTAATTTTTCTCCATAACTATAGTTTTAGTATCTTTCTCAACATTGTCTTGTCCATTTTAAGAATACATTCCTCAGAAGGAAGGAAAAAAGCCTTTTCCACCTATGCTTCTCATATGATGGCAGTCACAGTTTTCTATGGGACACTGCTATTTATGTATTTGCAACCTCACAGTAAACATTCATTAGATACTGATAAAATGGTTCAGTGTTTTATACTCTGGTGATACCCATGCTGAATCCCTTAATCTGCAGCCTGAGGAATAAGGATGTGAAGGCTGCTTTAAAGAGATGCCTAAAATATCCATGTTCTTTCTTTAAATCAACATCAATTTAGAAATCTATAAGTAAATGAAGAGGTGGTTGATGGAGTTTGTCACTATGTTTCAGAAAGTCAAAGTTAAGGAGTTGAACATACTCATATGCCTTAGCAGCATGCCCCTTCCCATGCATCCCCCATCACTGACACTTTGTACCAGTCATCTTCCCCTGCTACTGTTGTGACCCTTCTGTGATCCAAAACCTCTGCAAATATGAAGCCAACAAAATAACCAAATAAAATTAATTAGAATATGAAATAATTTTTAAAATAACCAATATAATAGAAAAAAATTAAAAACAGGATTAAAAATGAGCCTGAGAATTAAAAGAGACTAGGATTTGGCAAAAAATTGAATTAAAATTTAAGCTGAAGTTATTGGAGTTGTGCAATTAATAAACAAATAGTCTATTCACTAACTTTGCTATGAGTAAACAGGTAGACAGTTTGGAATAAATATTTCTAGCAGCCAAGGGAGATACAAAGTAAAAAAATCATGTAAGTTTGAAGAGAGCAACAAAGTATGGATGAGAAAAGTTAACCAATTTAATTCTTTGGCTTCTTTCTCACCTTCTATCTATGCATGGTTGGATAAATTACTACATTTCAAAAAACTGTAATAACAGATTCCTAAATCCTTGTTACTGGTAAGTTAGCCAAATTTTACTGATAAGTATATTTAATATAAAATGCCATAACCTTGTCAATATTTTGAATAGGAAAATACAACCTATTGAATTTATGGTCTAAATTCAAAGAACCAGCATGTGTTATAAATTATTTTATTCCAATTAATAGAATTTGCACATTTTTTTGAAAGGCAGAGGGCACCATCAATGAATATGTTTACATGTTGGATAATACTTGATTAATAAAGATTTATTAATAAAGAAAATTTGAAAAGATTTTCATTTATCTCTGCTGTAACTATTACTCTTCTATTGTATGTGTAATAAATATCCTGGATTATGGTATCCTTAGACATTTAGTAGACCGAATTTAGGAAAGTTCTATAAGTGACAGAATGTGAAAATTTATTTTGATTAAATTTTTTTTCCATTTTCTGATAGTTCTTGATCTCTGTGTGTATATCAAAATTTATTTTACAACTTGGATTTCATACAGGTGACCAGGATATATCTCAGGCAAAAAATCAGAGTCACCAGATGAAGGTTAATTAATCTGATATAAAAAAAGATCCAGAGGTAATTATGGCATTGCATGTTAGTAATGAATCTTGACAAATAATCATAGAACTAGACCTGAACAAATATATGGTCAGTCGAATTAGCATTCTATGAAAATGTTCACTTTGCTTATAAAAGGGCTCCAGTGTTGAGTAGCTTCTTCCAGTACAGACACCGAAACTTTACATCAGAAAAGAAATGTAATTATTCAAGAAAAAATTAGACTCAGAGACAAGAAAAACTGTAATTTAATGTCTTTGAGTTTGCTTTAATATTGTCACACCTATTACACTTTTAATGTCAATCTCTTTTCCCTCTTGATTAGAGAATGGAAAGGTAGGAGAAAGCTATCTTGGATAAGGTAAGATTTTAACTTAATATATATCATCTTATCTCAGTCCTATATTCTTGGTCATTTTCAAATTTGCTTTGTTATATTTCCATCATAATATAGAACACCTATATTTTAATTCCACAGAATTAAAGATGTCACAAATAATTTTTTATTTCTTTGGTGTATAGAGTCAACTATGGGTCCTGTTGAATTATTTCCTGATTGGGTCTTCTATTTAAACATGGAATAAGTATGACCTCATGATAAAGAACAATATTTGTCTCATCAAACTAATTGTTTTATTAGCTATTAAGATGGTCTTCAAATGGAAATTTTTGGATTTAAGAAGCAGTGCTTAGAATACCGTTAAATTGTGTGTAACTAAATAAGGCCAATGAAATATGTTAGATTCAGCCAGATCTATAATACACTGAAGACAGCTTTTGAGTGGAATTTTAAAGTCAATTCAGTTAAATGAAATTATTATTCCTTAATGTAAACATTGTTGGTTCAACCCAATGTGATAATAAAATAATGTAGTAAATTGTATGTGTACATGTAACCATGATGGCATTTCCAATGATGCAGAATAATAATTCCCCTTTGAAATTAATTTACACTCAAATTTTTGAGCCTCTAGACTAGCCACTGATCTGGTACTGTGAAAAATATCCCAGGAAATACTTGACTTCATTTGTACCCTAAAGTACAGAGAGATTGTTAAAACAATCAGACCTTAATGATAAAGTTGTATAAAGTCAATGTGCTTTTAAATTTTTTATTGTACAAACTAACAGTGACATGATTGTAGCTTTATTTGGAAGGAGATTTCTGAGTCTCTTTCTTAATCTTCAGAAGTTTCTTCCAAAAACTCAAGTAAATATACCCCAATCCTGTCTTTTAAAATTTTTTATTATTTATTATTTATTTTTTACCTCCTCTCTGTTTTGAATCAAGGGAATTGGGTTTCATCAACTTTTCATTTGTTACTCACTTTTAAGAAAGGTGTCACATTTAAAAAAAAGTAGAAAAGAAAATGCTTACAGGAATTAAGATGACACACCTGAAAATCACTATATCTATAAATGTATAGACACTTTTATTACCATGTAAATAGAAAGAGGTAGTAATGTAATAATATGTATATATATATATAGAAGAAATGAGAGTTTAGAAGTAGCAAGAAGTATTTCCTCATATTGGTAATTTAAAAAGATATTGTTTCATGTCATACAGGATGATATGAGAGGGTATCATCAAAGATGGAATCATTGGTGAAAATGATAGAATTCCAAAACAAATAGGGTGAGATGGAAAATCCAAAGAGGATGAGCTGGAGAATAGAGATTGGATGCATAAAGATACACTATAATATGCATATAATATGTGCTAGACTGTATTTTCTTTGTATTCATAACTTAAATATCACTTAAAAGATCACATGATGAGAAAGACTCCCTGAACGAGCAACATATTACAGAAACAAGAAGTAAGGTATTAGGACCCAAGGTGGTATTCCTAGACCGTGACTTGGGCAAATTAGCCACAGTGGGAAGGAAATAATCAGAAACCAACATATCGAAAACAGAAGCCTCTCCTGCAAATAAATTGGTAGGCTCTAATGTGCAGTAGGGACTGGCACACTCATCACAATCTGCCTATTACAACAGAAGCCAATCACAAATCCCTTGAGCAAAAACGAATAAGATGAGGATCTATGGAAAGGTAAAGTTGAAACAGTTCTAAGACTAAGATCAAATATCATCACAATTCCTAAAACAGGAAGATGTTATGAGTAGTTAAGAAACAGCTATTCTTATCATCTATTATGAACACAGTTTTTGAGACAAAAATCCATTTCTGTTTTGTAAGTTTATTTATATGAAAGTCTAACTTACTACTGGAATACTGAAAATGCTCTAAAAATGAAGTGATGAATGCACAACTATGTGATTATACCAAATACCATTGATTATATACTTTGGATGGATTTATGCTTTATTAATAAGCATCAATAAAATTTATTTGTTAAAAAAAGACCAACTAAAAATTAGCAATAAAAACTGGAAAATATTTAAATTTCTGGATGTTATAATTTTCATGAAGTACCCTATATTTCTGCCAGTGTGCTAAGTAATAAAGTATAGATATTATATAGTTGAATGATCATAATAATCTGTTTGTTCCTTCCCTTCCCTTCCCTTTCCTTTCCTTTTTTTCCTAAAGTTCTAGGGCCTGGGATTGAATCCCAGACCTTTCATATGTGGGAAGCCAGTGCTCAACCACTGAGCCACATCAGATCCCCTGAATTGGTTTTTTTCATTTGTTGGATTGTTTGTGCTTTTGTTTTTAGGAGGCACCAGGAACCAAAACTGGGACCTCCCATGTGGGAAGCAGGCACTCAACTGCTTGAGCTACATTCACTCCCTTCTATTTGTTCTTTTAACATGATTTAACATAGCATTTTCATTTTAAAATATTTTTTTAGGAAATATAACTGAGTCTTTGTGATTAAATAAATTGCCAAAGTCTTACAATTTATAAATGGGAGAACTGGGATTCAAACCATGAGTTTGACTCAAGAGCCCACATTCGTAATAGCTTTGTAAACTTCATAAACATAACATCATGTTGGGTTTAAACTTTCATTACAAAAATTCAGGTATATTTAAATGTTTGTAGAATATGCAGATTTTATAGCACTTGGATAAATTGAGACAGCCATAACATTAAAAAAAAATCCTTATAATGTTACTTTATGTTGTTTTTAACAGTTTTATTGAGGTTTAATTTATATACGATAAAAATTCACCTACTGTAAGTAAATGGATTTTACATAAATTTATTTGAGGAAATTTGTAGAATTGCACAACGATGATCCAGTTTGAAAGTTGCAAGTTTACAAAATCAATGGTTTTAAATAATGTATAAGGTCATGTAAATATACCATGATCCAGTTATTAAATATTTCTATCCCCACAACAAGTTCCCTCATGAAAATTTCTAGTTAATTTTCACTCCCACATACAGCTCCAGGCAGCTACTTATCTACATTCTTTCCCATAGATTTGCTTTTAGCGAATTTTCAGATAAACAAAATCATGCAATATGTAGTCACTGCTGTCTGGCTTCTTTCACTCAACATAATGTTATTTTGCAAGTGCATTTTATCCATGTTGTAGTATACATTAAAAGTCCATTCCTTTTTATTGCTGAATAGTATTTGTTTATCCATTTATTAGTTGATGAACATTTGGATCGGTTCCAGTTTATGCCTAATATGAATAATGCTGTTATTAACATTTGTGTACACATCTCATTTGTATATGTATATTTTCATTTTTCTTTGGTTGATATGTAGGTTTGGAATTGCTGTGGTGATTGGTGATTCTATACTAAATCTTTAAAGCAACTTCCAAAAAGTTTTCCAGAGTTTTCTGTTTCTTCACATTCTCACCAATACTTGACTGTAGTCACTCATTTTGATTAGAGCCATTATAATGAGTGTTTATGGCATCATGTTGTAGTTTTAAAGTGCATTTTCCTAAAGGCTAATGGTATTGAAGAAAATTTTAGATGCTTATTAGTCATTTATATATATTTTTGTTAATATATCCAACTAATCATTTGTACATTTTGTAATTGGGTTATTTGTCTTCTTATTGAGTGCAATTTTTCTTTAAATGTTCTGGATAAAAGCTCTTTACCAGACATGTGATGTGAAGATATTTTCTCCCATTCTGTGGCTTGTCCTTTCATTTTCTATAAGATATCTTTTGTGTTTTGAAAATCAAAAGTTTTTATGATTGCTGAGATTCAATTTATTATTTATTTTTTTCTTTATGGATCACATTGAAATGATATTTATATGAAGTATTTGCCTAACCTAAGGTCACAAATTTTTCTCCTATTTTCACTTCTGGCAGTTTTATAGTTTTTATGCTTACATTTATGTCTATGATCAATTTTGGGTAAGTTTTGTGTAAAGCTTGAAGTAAGGGTGTAAGTTCATTTTTTGACATATAAATATCCAGTTGATATGGGACCATTTGATTATAAAACAGAAAATTCCTCACTGAATTGCCCTGGCATCTTTGTCTCAAAACAATTGTCCAAAAATATATGGCTTTATTTCTTGGCTTTATATCTATATTTATGGCAATGATGCACTGTCTCAATTACTGTAGTTTAACAGTAAGTTTTGCAGTCAGATTGTGTAAGTTCTGCCACTTTTTTCTTCACTTAAAAATTGTTATGACTATTTTAGTTCTGATGTATTTCCAAATGAATTTTAAAATTTTGACAATATTGACAAAAGAAGTCGGCTGGGATTTTGAAAGTGATAGCATTGAATCTATAGTTCATTTTGTGGAGAATTGGGAAGCATATGTGGCTCAAGCAGTTGGGTACTTGCATACCACATTGAAGGTCCCAGGTTTGGTCCCCAATGCCTCCTAAAAAAGACAAGTGAGAAAGCAAGCTGATGCGATGGTCTGGCATGGTTAGCTGACACAACAAGATGACACAAGGAGATGACACAAAGAGAAGACACAACAAGGAAACATAATGAGAGACACAACAAGTAATTAGCAAATGTGGCTTAAGTGATTGGGCTCCTCCCTTCCACATGGGACATCCTAGGTTCAGTTCCCAGTGCCTCCAAAAAGAATATGAGCAGACACAGAAAGCAAACAATGGTGGAGGGGGCTTAGAAATAAATAAAAAAAAACAAAACTTTTTAAAAGATTTTGGAGAATTGCCATCTTAAACATTTTAAGTCTCTTAATCCATGTACATGACATAATTCTCTTTATATAGAGCTTTAATTTATCTCAGCAAGGTTTTGTAATATATAGTTTCATTAGTCAGCCAAAGGGGTGCCGATGCAAAGTACCAGGAATCTGTTGGTTTTTATAAAAGGTATTTATTTCATGTAAAAACTTAAAGTTACAAGGCCCTAAAAAGTCCAACTCAAGGTACCATAAGAGGTATTTTCTCACCCAAAGTCTGTTGCCAGTTGTTGATGCAAGATGGCAGGCGATATCTGTGAGGATTCAGCCTTTCTCTTTCCTCTTATGGCTACCTGGGCCCAGTTTCTTCTGATCTCAGCTGTAGGCTGGCATAGTGCTCAGCTGCTCTGTTCAGCTGCAAGCTATCAGGATTATCTCTCTTGCCTGGGCTGCAGGGTCCTCTTCCATGTCTATGGAGCTCCCTTCCTGTTTTCTTGCATATCTGCTTCTGTGTTCTTGATTGAGCATCCATTTATATAGCCCACCAAAGGGGTGAGGGCTCAACCCTGCAGGCCCTAATGACATGGTTGAATCAAAGCCCTAATCTTGATTTAATCAAGTAAGTGTAAAGGCTTTGAATTTAAATCAATCAAAGGGTATCAAGCCCTCTTTATAAACATAATCAATGTCTCTTTTTGGAATTCATAAATAGTATCAAACTGCCACAATGGTGTATATGTTTTGTCTTTTTTGTTAAACTTATTTCTAATTATTTTGTCATATTTGATGTTGGATGTCATAACTCTTGTGAAAGGAATTACTTTCTTAATTTCATTTTCTGATCATTAGTTGTTAATATGGAGAAATAAACATAAATTTTGGATGTTGATTTTTCTCCTCAATCTTGCTAAACTTATTTGTTCTACATAATTTTAAAAATTCCTTAGAAATGTCTATAAGGAGTATCAAGTGTCTGTGAACAAAAACATATTTGCTTCATCTCTTCCAAACTTTATTCTCTATTACTTTGCTAATTTCTAGTTATTCTGTCTATTACTGAAAGTGAGTATTTTAGTCTCCAGCTATTAATCCTAAGTTGTCCGTTCAATTTTGTCCCTTTTTGCTTTGTATATATTGGGGCTCCATTTTAGGTATGTATTTATTTATGAATTTGTAATTGTCATGTATTGTATTGATGAATTGGCTCTTTTATCATTATTAAATATACTACTTTGTCTCTAGTAACATTGTCTTGAGTCTATTTTGGTGCCTATAAATAGCAGTTAGTTCCACTCTGTTATGTTTGATTGATAGTCATGTGGTATAATTTTTCATCCTTTAACTTCAAGCTTATTATTGCCTCTGAATTTAAAGTGTATCTTTCATAGGCAACATATAGTTGGATTTTGTTTGGTTATCTAGTCTGTTAATCTCTGAATTTTCATTGGGATTTTTATTACAACTACACTTAATTATAATATAATTAGATTAATATATTTCATGTTGTTATTTGTTTTCTACATGTCTCGTGTGCTTTAGTTTTATATTGTCTCTCTGCTGTCTTCTTTAATCTAAAATACATCTAACTTAATACACCATTTTTTTGTCTTTTAAAAAGGGTATTTATTTGGGGTCAAACCTTACAGTCATAAGGCCTTAAAGAGTCTAACTCAAGGTACCATAAGAGTTACTTTCTCACCCAAAGGCATTGGCCACATGTTGAAGCAAGATGGTGGGCCATGTCTGCAAAGGTTCAGCATTCCTTCTTTCTCTTAAGGCTCTGGGGTCCCAGATTCTTCCAAACTCAGCTGTAGGCTGGCATAAGACTCGTCTCTCTCCCAGGTGCTTGTTTCTTTCCAGGCTGAGCTGCTTTGTTCTCTTCACAAGGTCAGCTGTAGACTTGCAGGTTCATCTTTCTTCCTGGGGGTCTCTGCCTTGTCTAATGTGCTGTCTGTCTGCCTCTGTATTCTTCTTCTTTGTGTGTCTACTTCTGTGAAAGAGTCTGTTTTAGCAGCTCACCCAGGGTACTGGGACTCAATGCTGAGTTGCACTCTACTGATGTGGTTGAATCAAAGCCCTAATCTTAACATAATTTAAGCAGAAACCTCAGCAGTATCTAATACAATCAAAAGGTTATCATGCCCAGAAGAACAAACCAGTTTACAAACATAATAAAATATCTCTTTTTGGAATTCATAAACAATACCATACTACCACAGTAAACATGATCATTTGCTTTTTATGTTTCTGATGCAAGTCCCTTTAAGGTAAGAGAAAATTATAACTAGACATATGTTGGGATGATAGATTCTTCCCTAGGTGAAATAATTAAAAGGGTTGGGAGCATTATCCTCTTCCTACTCCTCTCTCTACTCCCCTGCCTTTTCTTAATAAGATTGTCTGGTCACACACATAGAGGCTTAACTTCAGCAAGGTAAAGGACTGTCCTTCTATCATTTGCCTTTATTACTGAAGGAGTCTAACTATCTCTCAAGTCTAGGAATATTTATTTTTTTTGTCTTTTAATTTCTTTATTTTTTAAAAGATACTTAGATTACATAAATGTTACAGAGAATATATAGGGGATTCCCATATGCCCTGCTCCCCAATCTCCCACATTTTCCCACATTAGCAACAACCTTCATTAGTGTGGTACATTCATTGCAATTGATAAACACATTTTGGAGCATTGACACTAAGCATGGATTAGAGTTTACACTGTAGTTTACACTCTCTCCCAGGCAATTCTGTAGGTTGTGGCAAGATATATAATGGCCTGTATCTGTCATTGTATTGTCATTGAGGATGATTTCTAAGCCCCAAAAATGCCCCTGTCTTATACATGTTTTCCCTCTCTCTACCCTCAGAACCTCCAGTGCCCACTGCCT
>JAQZBX010024298.1:0-30266 GCA_029593785.1 Cabassous unicinctus
TGAGGCTCAGAGAGGTTGAGTGACTTGCCTAAGATCACACAGTGTCAAACAGGGTTTGATCAGAGAAGCACGACCTCTATGAGTGATCCAGACAAATGGATTTATGATGGGCATTAGCCTTTATACAATTGTGCGGGCTGCTACCTCTGTGTGTAGGGTTGAGCCTGCTGTCATTTGAAGTCAGCCAGGGAGGAAAGCCAGAGGTGGGTGACACAAGGTCAATCGGGAGCCCTGCCTTTCTCTCCCCACCTCCAGTCTCCAGGCTGTGGGGGGGCTGTAGGAGAAGCTGGTGTGCTTCCCCATGGAGCCACACTCACACCCGGCCAGGCCTGGGAGAAGCAGAAGGAGATCTGGAAGGAGCTGGAGAAGCCGGGCACTGCCCCCGCCAACGAGGTACGCTAGCAGGGCAGGGATTGCGTGTGGGAGCTGCCACGGGGCCCGGGACCCTGCATAAAAACATGGCTGCTGCTTCACTTCCGCCTTCCAAATCTCACACAAATATCTATTTTGGCCAATGCTAACTTGGAACCATCTGGATATTCTGAGAAATGTGGTCCCAGCTCAGCTAAGTTGGCCCAGTGCTGAGCCATCGCAGATACCAAGTGCTCGAGCCCAAATTCAGACTTGACTGTCTCATGCCAAAGCCCATGTAGTTTGATTTTCACATTGTTCTATCAGAGGTGGGTGGATAAGGGGCTGCTGATGGAGGTGTGGGGTCACACACACAAATGGGACTTTGGGCCAGTCAGGCCTGGGTGCAATGTAGTAGGGAGAGGTGGAGACTGTGGCAAACCAAAGAATTCATGCCCTATCTAAAGGGGTGCCATTACCCAGCTCCAGCCAAGTCTTGTCAGTCAGGAATGCGAGCTCAGTGCAACCAGATAATCTGACTTTTTTTTTTCTCACTAGAAGCTGGAGATACTAAATTTGTTGGTGGTGGGGGGAGGGGTGTAAAAGTTGCCAATTAGAATATGTTGGTAACCAGTTTGAGTTGTTTAGACATCTCTGTGCAGGCCAAACAAAATCTAGTTAAGGACTGGATTTGGCTTCTGGGCTCCCAGTTTGTGACGTTCGGCCTTGGTGACTCCTAAGGAAATGTCCTCTTGTGGCAGCCATGCCCAGCCTGCTGGCTGAGCTCCTGAAATGCTGCTCCTGTCTCGTGGGGCACCATGGGCGCTGCCAGTGACCAAAGGCCTCCCCCATTTCCCCAGAAGACTGGGAGGCAGCGCCTGCACAAGGATGGTCATGAGAGCCTGGCTACCTTCTTTCCCCCTTCTTTTTAGCCACATCTCAATGGGGGAGACGTCCTGACCAGGCTCAGTCAGACAGGAAAGATTGCCTGGATTTGAGGACTGGACTTTCGGCATCCTCTTTTGGGCCTCCTAAGACACTTTTTCCCTTGCATCTACCAGCTGCACGAGTATCCTTTTTCTCTTGCATTAAAGAAGACAGGTTCTGTTCTTTAATAGTAAAACATTTCTACGTTTACACGTGCATATTCCCAAATGCAAAACATGATCATATAAACTATTTGGGGGTGGGAGTGGTGTACTTTTTGGTACTTTATTGCCGACCACTCCTCACCGTCTTTTCTCCCCTGCTCCCAACTCGTACTACCGAGCTAGTATGTATTCTTCTATGTTTTCATCCATTCGCATATAGTCATACACGTACATAAAAAACACATTTATATACACAGTGTACATATACTTGTCTAGGGTTATTTATTTTTTGGTCATTGTTTATATTTGCAAAATAGGATCATACTATATACACTTTTCCTGCATTTTGCTTTTCTCATCCAAATTTGTGGAAATCCCTTGGACTCCCTGGTCGAGTTCTAACTCGTTCTTTGTGCTGGCTGAGTAATATTCCATGATGTGCTGTGCTGTGGCTCAGTCTTTCATTTCTTGTTGACGGACACTCATTCTGCAGATTAATTAAAATGGGCTAGGCTGTGCTGTGGCCACAGAGAAACCCTGAAATTGCAGGGCCTTGGGACAACAAAGGTTTATTTCTTTTTAATGTCCCAGTCCAGTGTGGTGGGGCAGCCCTTGGGTGGTCTCCTCCAAGGGGTGACTCAGGGATCCAACTCCTTCCACCTCCATCGTGGGAACTCAGCAGATGCCACAGAAGAGGAAGGGGAAAAAGGGGATCAGGCAGTGGGCTTTATGGCTACACGTTACTTCTTCCCCCAACCCATGAGCCTGAACTCAGTTATGTGGCCCCAACCAAACTGCAAGGAAGCCTGGGAAACAGTCTACACTGTGTGCCAATCTCTACCATTCTTTGTTTAGACATTTTGTGCTGTTATAATGATTCAGTAAACATCTTTTGTCATTTTTTCCGTAGGATAAGGTGGTTTAATTTCTATAGATTCCCAGGAGTAGAATTACTGGGCCAAAGGAAATATGTACATATATACATACATATATATATATTTAACGTAAAATTTTAATGCAATTCCTTAAGTTTTAATTGTTGTTTCCAGATTTCTTCTCAAAAAGTTTGCAATAATTTACATTTTCAGTAACAACATATGAGTGTGGCTTTTTCCCAAATCTCTGCCAGCAGTTGCATTATTCTTTTAAACTTGCCTTGTGATATTTCATTGTCAGTTCAATTTGCATTTCCTTGATCACAAATGAGTTTGAGCATCCTTTCATTTGTTTATGGCCATTTTACTTCATTCTTTCGTGAATTGCCTATTCATGTTCTTTGCCATAATTTCTTTTGGGTTGTTTGCCCTTTTCTTTTCAATTTGTAAGAGCTCTTTGTATATTATTGATGGTAGCTCTTTGCCCTTTGCATCACAAATGTTTTTTTTCCAAATTTGTTGTTTGTCACTTAACTTCATTTACACTACCTTTTGCCTTACGAAATTTTACCATTTTTGTAGCGACAAATAATTCTACCTTTTTTTCCTTCTGTGTTCTGGGTTTTCGCTCTTGGAAGAGTTCTCCCTCCCTGGGCCCTTTAAGAAGCTACCCTCCCACCACAGGCTGTGAGCTGGAAGAAGCTTCCTTCTTCCTCTCTCATGGCTATTTGCTGCCACCTTTGCTACTCCTGGCCATGTGAGGACAACTCTCCAGGCCACACAGGAGGAGGTCAGGAGGCAGGTGTACCCTGGAGGGGCCCTGGGCTTGATTCTGGGAACCTGGGTACCACAACTGGTTTTGAGTCTCCCATGTGACCTCAGTCAAATCGCTTGGCCTCTTTGGCCTGCCACTGCCCCTTCTGTGACACAGGAGCATCACCCTTGCCCTGCTGACTTCCCAGGGTGCTGAGAATCTCGGATGATAACATGGAGGCTCAGGCACTGTGTGAGCTTTGAAACACTGTACAGATATTGAGCAGCAACACTAATGTGACAACTAAAAATTTCCAAATCTTGACAATGCATGATGTCATTTAATCTTCAGTGATCCTAGGACATAGGTATTATTATACTCTTCTTAGAAATAAACAGGCTCAGAGTGGGTGAATTAAACGCCCAAGGTTGCACAGCAGGCAAGTGGCAAAGCAAAGATTCCAGAACTTGAGTCACTCCTAACCATTGTGTTTCTGGTGTGTGTGTGTGTGTGTGTGTGTGCCCATGTAAGCTGAAGGTGAGAGTGGATGGGGGGTATTGGAGAAAGCTGTGCCCCCAGCTGTACCCCCCCGCATTACCCCTCTGGTCAACTCACTAGAAATGAAGTGGGTGCCAGACCCTGTTCTAGAGGTGGGGGAGGGAGACAAAGTCCTGAATAAAGGAAATGTCAGCTCTCAAGATGCTCCCACTCCAGTGGGGAGACAGCAAAGCCAACAACAACCACCAGGATGATGAAGTGGGATGAGATGAATGACGGACATGTGTGCAAGGCAGACCGAAAAGAGTGAGGGAAGGGTTCCAGAGAAGGTAACTCCTGGCTAGATTTTTATATATTTTTAGGAGGTACTGGGGATTGAACCCAGGTCCTCGTACATGGGAAGCAGGCACTCAACCACTGAGCTCCAACAGCTCCCCTCCTGGCTAGGGTTTTGAAAGCTGAGTAGGAATGGAGGGGGGCCGAGCAAACCAGGCATGGGGTCTGGTGTGTGCAAAAGGATAGAGGTGGGAGACTTGTTGGGTGTCCTTAGAGCTTGTGGTGCAGGAAGGACTGGGTGGTGAGGGGTGGAGAGGGATGGTTAAGCCAAGGACTTGGAAACTGGGGCCAAAGGAGATGAGGAAGGGAGGGGGCCACAGGACCAGCTAAGGAGCTGCCCTGGGCCTGGGTGGAGGGGTTAGTGATGATGTCAGACCAAGGTCAGTCATTCTAGAACTAGGAGCCCTTACAAGGGACTGTGCCCCTTCCCTTTGCCCAGAGTAGCTCTGGTCCTCCCAGCTCCCAAGCTCAGACCTGACTTGAGGGAGGGAATGCTCAGTTTCCTTTTGGATGCTTGATTTAGCTCCTAAGGTTGGGTGTGCCCCCCCCACCCCCCCGAGCAGTGCAGAAGGCCTTCTGCACTGCTGCCTGCCCTCCTTGCCTCGGCTTGGGCTCCATCCAACCAGCCCCATTCGGCAGGAGGGGAAGCTGAGATGCTGGATGGAGAGGATCCTTGTTGCCAGGCTGAGCCCAGTGAGCACTAGTATTGTTTCTGAGAGAGAAACTATGTGGCGCTTGAAGGTTGATGTGAAAAGCACGGACAGTTTTTCAAAACAGGCCCAGGTGTTTCCTAGGAGGACCATGTGTATCAGTCAGCCAAAAGGGGTGCTGATGCAAAGTACCAGGAATCTGGTTGGCTTTTATAAAGGGTATTTATTTGGGAGTAGAAGGTTACAGTTATCAGGCCCTAAAGAGTCCAACTCAAGGTTGCATAAGAGGTACTTTCTCACCCAGAGTCATTCGCCACGTGTTGAAGCAAGATGGGGGTGATGTCTGAGGGTTCAGCCTTCCTCCTTCCTCTTAAGGCTCCATGGTCCCAGCTTCTTCCCATCTCAGCTGGAGACTCGCTTCTTTCTGGGATCAGCTGCCCTGGTCTCTCCACAAGTTCAGCTGTAAACCATCAGGCGAATGGCTTCTCTCTCCCCAGGGCCCCAGGATCAAAGCTCTCTCCTCTGCCACGCCTATGGAGCGCTCTCTGTTCCTCTGTATGTATCTTATTCTGTGTCTCCTTGAGTGACTGTCACTTTATATAGCCCAAAAAGGGGGTGGGGACTCAATGATGTGGTCAAATCAAAGCCCTAATCTTGATTTAATAAAGTAAAAGTGAAACCTCTGAATTTAATACAATCAAAGGGGTATCACACCCAGAGGAAGACACCAGTTTACAAACATAATCAATATCTCTTTTTGGAACTCATAAACAATATCAAACTGCCACACCATCTTACTGAAATTCATTAAAACCTGTCAAAGTGGACTAAGGTGGCCTCCAACCAAAACTGGGAACAGGTAGGGTGCAGGGAGGCCTCTGATAAAAAATTGTCCCCAGGTAGAACAGAGCAGGGCCGGTGAGCGGGACCCTGGGCTGAGGGAGTGGAGGACTGGCTGTGAGAGGCTGTGGGTGATAATGGGCCTCCTGGGCAGGAGGTGGCTCTGAGGGGTCTGAGGGCTGGGGGCGGGGAGTCAGCCCACATTGGGCTGTGGCCCAGATATCTGATGAGTTTGAGAGTTAGGCTGGCTTGAGACACAGCTGCCAGCTTCCATAGGCTCAAGATCTCGCCACAGCCTGACCCTCTTTTCTTGCTAATAAACCCTGAGCAGATGGCCGTGTCTCCAGGGGAGAGTGGCTGCCTCCCAGGGAAGAAGGTCAGTCATGATCAAACTGAGCCAATCCTCATAACGCCGTTCCCTTGGGCAGAAATGGGCCTGCAATGACTGGGGATGGGCCCTTCCTGGCTTGTAAAACGAGGCTCAAGGAGAGGATACTGGTATTTTTCAGCTTTGGATATTGTGTGAGGGTGTGATGCATGGCACAGCTGTAGCCATCCTGCAACCACGAGGAGAAGGACCAGCTCTTGGAGGATGATGGAGCAGGAAAAATCAGGGAAAAGGTGGGTAGGAGAGATGGTGCAGTTAAACCAATGAATTCAGCAAACCCTGAAGGCCCAAAGTCTGGCGTTGAGTTTTTCTGTCAACCGCTGTTGAATGAGCCTATCTTGGAACATTTTGCAGGGGTAGAACCAGAGGGTCAGATTGGGAAGGGGAGGGAGACATTCTCTAGTTCAATGGTTCTCAAACAGTTTAATGTCAGGACCACTTTACACTCTTACATTTATTGAGGACCCCAAGGGACTTTTGTTTGTGTGGGTTATAGCTATTGATATAGCTATTGCTATACTTCTAAATATTTTTTTAAAAAAATAATTTCATCTCCACATAAATAACATTTTTAAAAGAACTATGCTTTCCAAAATAAAAAAGAGTTGGTGAGAAGAGTGGCCTGACTTTTTATTTATGCAAATATCTTCAATGTCTGGCTTAAGAGAAGACAGCTGGATTCTCATATCTACTTCTGTATTCAATAGGTTCTGTTTTCAATATCATGGAGCCTCTGGAAAACTCCACTGTATACTCCTGAGAGGACAGTGAAAAAAGCAAATCACATCTTAGTCCCGAGGAAGCTCCGGTAGGGCCTCTGGACCACACTGAAAACTGCTAATCCAGTTCAATGGCCTCTAAGCGTTGTAAGTGGGCCGTAAGGGGAACAGTGGATGGAGGACCAAATTGCTTTGCATGATAAACCGGTGAAGGTAGTTTCTAGATGGAGTCCTAGGGAAGGGACTCAGAAGAGGGAGAAGAGAGGTGTCCAGTCTGGGAGAGGGGACCAAGCCCATTTGGAAGATGAGTTTGGGGAGAGAGAAGGCAGGTGAAGGGCTTTTAAATACAGGGATATGTAACTTTGGGTTGTTTGGGTTGGTGCTGTGATAGAAGCCTGCTCCGTCACCCTAGAGCTGATCAAGGCTGGCTTTCGTCAAGAGCTTTGTGGGAGTGATGCTGGTGGAGAGAGAGGCAATCAAGGGATGGGCCAGGACCCAGAACAGGACCTGGAGGGGAGGCTGGTGGAATGAACCAGCACTTGGCCAGGTCAGGTCCAAGTCTGGAGCCAAGGGCAATGGAGAAAACCTAGGAAAATCCCCAGACTTTGTGAGAGAGATGGGGTGCTCATCCCCGAGAGATGGGGTGCTCATCCCCGAGAGACGGGTTTCACATCTCAAAGCATGGGTACCTCAACCAATATCCAAGGTATGTGGCTGCACCAGGGAGTGGGACCAGGAACCCAGAAAGCTGGGATGCCTTCACATGTCACACCTCACCAAGGGGCCCTAAGGAGTCTCAGGACCTCTAAGACACGAGGATTGTATTTCCAACTTTCACAGATTTAGTCTACCCCTCCCCTCACCCATCCCTTCCCATTTTCACAGACGAAAATCATAAAGAAAATGACTGATGATAATCACACCACAAAAATGCAAAAAAACCCCACCCCAAACCACTAACCCTTTTCTATCACAAAAACCACCCTTAGAATTGAAAAAAGAAACTGGAAAATATCGGCAATATATATAAAAGACGAAAGGTGAATGCTTCTAAGAGGCAAAAGAGTCCACTACTCCCAGAAGTAAAATAGGCAAAAGACATGAATAAGTAATTTTAAAAAGAAATACAAATAACTAGTTCATATAAAACGAGAAGGTCAAGCTCATAAAATATCAAAGAAGTGAATACAAAACGATAATGGGCTATAATTTTTCACCTATCAGAGTGACCACAACTGGCGATTAAAATAATTGATAGTATCCAGCGTTGGCAGTGAGGAAGGGGGATTGACCCTTTGCACTGCTGGTGGGAGAATTAATTGGTACAGTCATATGGAGGGCAGCTGGAAAATGCGAATCCAGGTGCAAAATGCACCTACCCTTTGCCCCAGCAGGCCCACTTCTGTAAAATGGGGACAATGTGAGCCCCAATTTTACTGGATTGTTGAGAGGCTCAAATGAGCCAATCCATAAAAAATATTTAACACAGTGCCTGGCAGAAAGTGCTTGAGAAATGTTGGCAGCTATTACTAGACATTTATCCTAGGGATATAAGCTCCCACGTGCAAGATGTGTATATAGGAATGTTCCCTGCAGAATTGTTTTCAATAGCAAAAATTTGAAGACAAATTGATTGCTTACCAAGAATTAGGAGGCTTAAGCCCAGGAGGGCAGCCCACCACACGATTGTAGGCACACCAGAAAGGGTTGGAAGGTCCTTGGCTGACACTTGCCCTTTCCTGCCCTAGCTCTGACGCCTTCTCCCCAAAGAGGATGCCTCCCCTGCTGCGTGGAACTGTTAATCAAATCTTTTCTTGCTGATTTTTTTTGTTTGTTTATTCATTTGTTTACTCTATAGTTTTGGAGATGCAAGGATGCCTATTGTAGCATTGTCGATAAGAGCAAAAAAGGGAAGGTGACCACAATGCCTACAATAAGTGATGGAAGAGGTCAAGAAGGTGGAGCAAGGGACATTGGAGAAGAATAATTAAAGACGTGGAAGCACGCTTAGGGCATGGGTAAGTGTGAAAAGCGGGATACTGAGCAGTATTCATGGACAAGATGCTGACCCTGGAGAGCACATGATTTGTGATTCCACATAACGTGAGCGTTAAAAAAACAGGCAATGCTGACTTACACTACCAGAAGCCAGGATTGTGTTCACTTCTGGGGGCAGGTAGGGCCTGGGAGAGAGTAAGCTTCTGTTTCCTGATCTGGAAGCTGGTACCACGGGTGTACCCACTTTGTGAGACTCCGTCGAGCTCTCCCTTTGTGGTCTGTGCACTTTTCTGTCTGTATGTCATCCTTCAAGAAAGGGTAAGAAGAATCATGCACTTGTGTAAGTATAGAAAGAGGTCTAAAGGGACACACACTTGTTATATCTAAAATTGTTTCTGGGCAGTGGGATTTGGGCCATTTTTATTTTCTTTTGTGTGTTTGTCAGTATTTCCCACTTGTCTTCAATGGGTATGTATTCCTTTTATAATTAAGGGGGGAAATCCACCAACAAGAGTGCTGCAAGGGTCAGACACTCTACTCAAACTTATATAAAGAAAAACATGCAATTAATCAGCACACGTAACGGAAAACTTTGGGACATGGATTTGTTTCAGGCCTTGATCTGGCATTTCTCAGCCCTCCTAGAGCTCATGGTCCAACAGGGAAGGGGAGACCCAGGGGGGATGTATCCACGGGTCCAAGTGACTGGTGCTGCAAGAGAGAGCTGGACGGGTGCAGAAGAGGGAGAGGCACAGCAGCAGGAGGTCAGGGCAGGCTCTTGGAAGATGAGGCCACTGCACTTGGCCTTGAATGATGGCAGAGTTTTCCTGGGAAATTTGGGGAGAAAAGGGGCTTCTTTGTGGATCAAACAGCTCTGCAATGTGCTAGGTGTATGGCGGCCTGACGAACCACCCAGTTGGTTGGCATAGAGGGCTCATTATTAGACATAAGGGTGAAAAGGTGCGTTCGCTCCTGATTGCAGGGAGCCTTGAACTCTATGGGACTTAAGCCAACATCCCTTAGGTTTCTAACAGGAGAAACCTATTTCTGGATATTCAAACAGAAATATCCAAAAGTACTGGTTTTAGGAATGGCTGGTTCCAGGTGCTCAAGCTATGCTCGCTCTCAGGACAGAGTCTCTCTAAATCTCTTTATCTTGGCCCTAGTTTCATCTCTGTTGGCTTCATTCTCAGATAGGGCTCCCCACGGGCAGCATCAGGCCCACATCCTACTTAGCAAGCCCAGGGAAAGAGACTCTCTTTGCCAGCAGTTCTAGTCAAAGTCCCAGGGTTGGTGCTCACGGATTTGCCTTGGGTTTACGCTCCTCCCTGCACACTCACTGTGGCTGGGCCACGGCGTCCTGGGGACTCAGGTCTGTCATGTGCCCACTCTTGGACCTGGAGCCTGGGGTCAGCTTTGCACAAGGCACTCAGGAACAAGGGGCAGTAATCAGACAGAGAGGGACTGCCTACTCGGTAGGCACGATCACAGCTGCCCAGTAAAGGGATGGCTTTCTCCTCTGGAAGCCATGCTTTGAGGTGCCCCAAGAAGATAAACTTTCGAAGTGTGGGGGCCACCAGGACAGGAGGTCCAGTGTACCCTTATGTCTTGTCTTCCCCGTGGGGCTAGAGGCTCACCAAGGCTGGCACCCACTCTTGTCCACCTTTGCATTCTGCAGGGTGCCTCAGGGGTGTGCAGTGTGTGTATTGGTACATTTCTCAGAGTCCATGAAGTGAGCCCTGATTTAGCCAAATCTCTTGAAGTTACCAAGTGACAAACACTCAGTTCAAGCTGAGATAAACAAAAATGGGGGATTTATTTCTTCTCATATAATTAAGTCTGTGGGGACATTTTGCTTCAGGTATGGTTGGATCCAAGTGCTTAAAGCAGGGGTTCTTAACCTTTTTTGCTCCACGGACCCCTTTGCCAGTCAGGTGAAACCAAGGACCCCTTACTAAGTCCACACTACACTGTGTATATTTAATAAATATATCACACCCGCACCAACACGTCCCCGCAAGAACGATGTTTTTTTGCACTTCAATTCAATCTCATGGACCCCTTAAGAAGCCCTGGCTTAAAGGATGTCACCAGGTCTTTCTTTCTCTCTCCCTCCCCGTCTGTTTTCTACGCTTTCTTCAATTTGGCCTCATTCTCACGCAGACTCTCCCCAGGAGGTGGCAAACCCTGCAGCTCCAGGCTGACATCCTACCAGCTTAACAACCCCAGTGGCAAGCAAAACCCATTTCCTGATAGTTCTCTCCAAAGTCTTGCCACAGAGTCTTATTAGCCCAGCTTAGGTCACATGACCGACTGCACTGGTGACTGAAAGCCAGGGGATTGGATGCTATGACTGGCCAGACCTAGATCACGGACCCATCCCTAGAGGCAGAGGGTGAAGTCCACTTCTCCCGCCACATGTGGCTGGGGCTGGTTCGCCAAAGAAACTAAAGCTACTGGGATAATGGAGAATGGATGTCAGTCACCTAAAACTAATAGATGTCCATTCCACCCAGGAAAATTGGTACTTCCTAGACTGAGGCCAGGCCTTTGGTCCTCCTTGGCCTTGAGGACCAGGTAGGCCCAGCAGCTGCAAGCACACAATTAACAGTCTTTTTAGGGAGGACAGACACATCCCACCTCCAGAGACTTGCCCCGAGTGGAGCTACGAGGGAAAAGAACAGGGGAAAACCGGCCACCCTCCCCTCTGGGGCTGCTGGTGCCAAATTTCTAGCCAGAGCTTCTCTTAGAACACTGGATCACAAAGCTCTGGAAATGGGCGTTTGGGATGGAAACACAGACACAGTTAATTGCGGCAGCATGCTTGGCGCCACCCTCATTAAGGCAGTTCCCTGGTGGGGGCCAAGATTTAATGCTCTCTCTTTTCTAGTACTTGGTGGCAAGTGAGTGGCTCTGTCCTCTCCCCTCCCTCTGACACGCTGGCCCAGGGCGGGGTGGAGAGGACAGCCTGGCTGGTTGGCAGGCAAATGAGAACGGCTCTCTAGGACATGTGTAGGGAGACATGGTGCCCTCCCAGGTCAGGGGACAAGAGGGGGGTCATGTGAGGGGCAGAAATGTCCACCCTGGCTCTCTCCTGCTGGGTGGGGGGTATGGGTGGGGATGTTCCAACTAGAGGCGAGGCGTCAGGACTGCTTTGGCTCCGGGACCTTCCAAGAAGTGGGAAATGGCTCCCAGAGGGCACGGATGACTTGGCTGGCATGGAGCACAGTCAGATCCCGATGTCTGGGTTTGTGGGGTTGTTGATGGGGAATCTGGCGGCCTCAGCCAGACCCCCACTGTCCTTGGAGTGCACCATGCTCTGACCCACCCTGATGCAAACACAACAGGAAGGGCAGATCCTTTGCTCAAAACATATTAAACCCTCCATAGACCTTCTCTCTTTTTTTTTTTTTTTTTTTAAAGATTTATTTATTTATTTATTTATCCCCCCCTTGCTGCTTGTGTTTGCTGTGTCCATTCACTGTGTGTTTTTTCTGTGTCTGCTTATCTCCCCCTTGCTGTGAGGTCCTGCTGCATCAGCCCCTCGCGCCGCGCGGGCCGGCCTGACCTCACAAGGAGGCCCCGGGAAGCGAACCCAGGGCCTCCCATATGGTAAACGGGAGCTCTATCCATTGAGCCACACCCACTTCCCCATAGACCTTCTCTTGAGGCCAGCAAAATTTCCCTCCATTATCCATGATATAAGATTGTCCAGCATTCTATTATAGAATTCATTGGATTACCAAGCTGGCAGGGACTTTAAAAATCATCCCATATTGTAGGTAAAGAAATTAAGGACAAGAGAGAAGAGATTTTCCCAAGATCCCAGAATGTGTAAGATTAGCACAGATGACAGCTGGAAAATAGATCTCACCTCAAGTGCCAGTGGTGGATGTGTTGATAAAGATTCTGAGGCCTTTGTCTTGCTCAGGGTAGAAGAGGCTCTTGATGTCTGCCTGGGCACTGGAGGAGCTGGGCAGTGATTGTGCCCACTTAGCCAGCCCTGCCCAGGTGTCAGAGGGAGGCTCAATGATAGGCCCTGGGAGCAGGCAACCCAGACAGTTTGGGCTGGATGGAGAGGCTGAAACCCAGAATGGGTTTTCTGAGTAAGGCGTGAAAGCCATAAAGATCCTCCACATGAACTGCCATCAAGTTTCCACGACGGACCGATGATCAGGATTGCAAAATGGGAATTTCCAAGGATTTTTCACTTTCAGGAATCTTCTGCTGAAGTCTAGGCTGTGTCTCTCCAGCCCTCCTTAGTCCCCTACTCATTCCTCTCCTGGAGGGAATATGGGTCACTGCTCCTGGTGGTGGGTCCCATGACCCTCAGAAGAGCTAGGCCTTGGGCGGAAAGATGAGCCTGAGAAACCAGGCCATAGGGTACAGGGTTCTTGAGCTGAAAGGCCAGGGCTGAAGGCCTGAGGGTCAGGTCACCTAAGTTCTTCTGTGGGTTCTGCCACAGCTGCTGCGTCACTGGAATAACCCTCTTCCTCCACTGAGCCTCACCTGCACAAGGGAAGAGAGTCCCAGTGGTCTCAGGCATGCCTCCAAGCACTTACACTTGACCCAATAGCCTGGCTAACCAGACTGGATTTAATCTCCTAGCAAGGCCCTTAAAGACTGCTGCTCAGGATGGATCATTTTTGATGCAAGAAGGAAAGCAGATGGAAAAGCTCGAGGCTGAAGCAATGACCCAGGCCTGGTTTCTCTCTGTCTAAGCCATTTCTCCCTTCTCCCTGTCCTGGCACTGGCTCCCTGCTCTTATCCAGCCCCAAGATGCCCAGAGCTCCTCTTGTGTGGCCAAAATGGTGGGAATAGTGCTGGGACATACCGCTTCCCGACCACACTCTCCAGAGCAAGAGTCTCTTCCTCCAGTCCTCCATCCTAAATCCAGGGCCTGGTTTTCATTGGACTAGTCCAGAAGAGGCTGGAGGCTGGGGAGTCCTCCCACAAGGTCCACTCCTGGCCCGAGGCTGTTCTGGTCCTTGGGAACAGAGCTCCTTAGTTGCCTCCATGAGATCATCGGCAATTCCCAGAGTAGGGATGCCCGCGGCCACACGGGAGGACCCTGGGATCAGAAGGGCACTCAGAGTGGCCGGCAGCTGTCCCCGTAGGGCTGTCTCATGGTCATCTCGGCGTGGAGCATGGCGTCTTCTCTACTCAGATGCAACATCCTGAAGGTGACGCGCCTGCTGCAGTGAGAGCCCGCGCCTCGCCCTGCCTTTGCTGCGTTTCTCTCCACCTCACGTCTCCAGGCCTCTCGTGACTTCTGCTGACCCCAGGCCTCCGCCCTCCTGTGCTCTCTCAGAGCTCCTTCTCCCTCATGTCCTCCGTTCCCACTTCTGACAGGCTTCCCCTTCCTGTTTCCAAGAGAGGAGACTCAGATCGGCCGGCTGCACCAGAGCCGCACGTTCCCGTCTTCTCTCGACCCTCAGTCCCTTGCCCTGCTCCACGGCCAGAGGGGCCCAAGCAACGGTCACTGCCATTCCCATGGTTGTAAACTGGCTGCCGTCGTCGTCCTCTCAACTTCTAGCACTGCTGGCTGCCTTGGCCTCCCCTGGGAGCAGAGCCTGGGCTCTGGCAAGGCCTCTGTGCTGCCTGCCCAGGTGAGGGAAGTAGCAGCTCCAGCCTCCAGGATGGATCCAGCTGGGCTCCTGAAGCTCTGGCCTCCCCCGCAGCTGCCTGGAGGGACTGAGTCCCACATGGAAGAAGAATTAGCACCTGGGAGGCCAACGTGGACAAGTGAGAGCCCGGAGATGGACTTTGTGTCTTTGCTCCCACAGGCCGTGAGCTGGATCTTCTTGGGAGGCTGGGGAAGGTCTGTTAGTGCACAAATCTGCACTGTGCTGTACTTCTGTCAAAGGTTGGGACCCCTGGGAAGCAGACGCTGAGATGGAGGTTAGCTTGTGGGAGGTCTGTTGGGGTCCCTGTGTGTGGAAGGGAAGAGACAAAGCAGGGCTGGGTGGAGGGCGAAGCGGAATTGCAGTGGCATCCCGGTGGGGAGCTCTGAAGCCAGAATGGCCTTTGGGGTCATCCTGAGTTGAGGTAAGGGGTTGGGCCTTTAAACTGTTGCGCTTAGCAGTCGCTGGCTGCTGGCTGTCCCAGGAAGGGGACAAGGCAACTTGCTTCAGCGGGAGCCATGCCAAAAAGGACTGGCAGCTGGGACCACCTGCCAGCAGCCCTCCCGGGAGCTGGGGGAGTGAGTCAGTTCCGAAGTGGCATCCGCCTTATTCTCCTTCTCTGCCTCGCTTCCCTTTTTCCCTCACTCCTGCTTCCCTGGATTGTACCCAGCGATGAGGTGTGAGCCTGCGAGCTTTGGACCAGGCTGTGCTTCCTAGGGGATGGTGGTTGGCACCCACGTCCCCACCGCTGGGGAGGAGATCTTTGCATTAGGATGCAGCAGAGGCTGTTGGCTGCCTTTGGCCCAGCCTCCCTTCGGTCAGGTGCCTGGCTTTGGACCAGTCATCTCTGGCTAGAGGTAGGGTGGACAGACATCAGAGATGTCTGTCCCCTCTTCCTTCAGCAGGAGATTGGGGCAAAGTAGACCCAGGACTGACCTGTCCAGGATAGCTGAGTGCCTACTGTTTGATGGGCCTGGCCTAGGCATGGTGGCAGGCAAGGCAGTATGACTTGGACGTAGTTCTTGACCCCAGGGAGCTCACAGTCCACTGGGGTCACCATCTTTTCCTCCCACAGTGCTTGCAAGAGAACCCCAAATGGTGGCAGAGACAAACACTCTTGGCTGTCTCCCCATCAGCAGTTCCCATTGGCCCTTGCAGGCTCCAGAGGTGAAATGGTGAATGCTATAAACCCATTATGGTGGCCAGTGATTGGTTTGGTCTGGGCCTGGGACTCAGCTTGGTCTATGGCCCTAAAGGGAAATCTCTGGAGGCTTCTGAGAAAGGTTTTCCACGCTAATAAAATGGAGCACATCATAGGAAATGCCTCTTTTTGCTGAATTGCATGTGGTTGCCTGAAAATACTGCAAGAACATTGTGGCCATGGGGTTGGGGAGAGCATGGCGGATATGGCGAGGACAGCATCTGGGATGCTGCTGCTGAATCACGGAACCAACCGACCCGACAACAGCTCTGGTCCTGGGCTGGTAAGTTATATGGGATAATTTACCTCCTTGTTGGTGCAGGGGCTAAGACAAAGAGGTCTCTGAAGCCTGGCTGCCTACTACTAACTAGTTGTGTGATCCTGGGCAAGGTGCTTCACTTCCCTTGCCTCAGTTTCTTCATCTGTAAAATGAACATAAACTAAGACCCACCTCCTAAGGTTGCTGGGAGGTATAAATGGGCATAATATATGTGAAGGGCTAATGAGGAAATGGCATATCAGCCTTTATTAGGCCCCCTTTAAAAACAGATCTTGGGGAGCGAATGTAGCTCAAGTGGTTGAGCGCCTGCTTCACACGTAAGAGGTCCCAGGTTCCATCCCCAGTACCTCCTGAAACAAACAAACAAAACAGATCTTAGGTAGATGGCACTGGATTAAATATCAGCCCTGGTTGGTGACATGCCCCTCGTATACTAATGAAAATAACATCACTCAGCTCAAGAACTAATATGTTGCCGATACATGGATTGTCCACATGTGCCACCCCTACCCTGACTCCGTATGAACTTGCTCCCGGCCATCCTCCCTGCCCCCCGAGATGAGCATGTTCCTCAACTCTCTATTTTACCATAGAATGTATGTGTGTAGTTTTAGCACATATTCATGTACATCCAAAGAACACATTGCTTTGCTTTGGGTGTTTTTGAGCCCAGTGGACAGGGTGTATACTGTCACTATGTGGGGTCTTTTGGGAGTTTTTCTTCCTACTTGGATACTTTTTCTTGGGTTTCTGCTCCTTGCCACTGAAGGCAATCTAATCACATGGCACCTCCCTGAAGGGAGAAATGAAAGTCTGCTATCAGGAGACAAGAAACGGAGATTAGATCTTTTCTTTCTTTCTTTTCTTTCTTTCTTTCTTTCCTTTCTTTCTTCCTTCCTTCCTTCCTTCCTTCCTTCCTTCCTTCCTTCCTTCCTTCCTTCCTTCCTTCCTTCCTTTCTCTCTCTCTCTTTCTCTCTTTCTCTCTTTCTTTCTTTCTTTCTTCTTTTTTTAAAATATACTTTTAAATTTTTTAAAAAAAGAAACTTAGATTACATAAATGTTACACAAAAAATATAGGGGATTCCCACATGCCCCTAGATCTTTCTTTTTTCTCATTTTTTGCTCTTCATTTGGCCTTACTGGCCTTCGTGAGTATCCTTCCAGAAATACCTCCCTTCTGAATTGGTGTGTGAGGGGGTTCGTGGCCTGGTCTGGATGCCCTATTGGGCTCTGGGTCCAGGTGTGAGGGACCAAGAGCTCCAACCACTCAGAGCCCTGGCCCACACAGGGAGAGGCTGCAGGCCCCTGTGGAATTTTCCTGATGCTTTTGAATCCCAACTGGGAATCATTTTCCCTTTTCCATCCCAAATATGGGCTAGGGCTCTTGATGGCGTGGGAGAACTAACTTGAGGCAAGTGTAAACACTTCCATGCCAGTGCAACCCTGGCCAGTAGGAATTCTAAGCCATCCGAGAAGTCTGCCAGCCTAGAGCTGGACTTTGGCCGGGACCCTCTAGTGTAGCTACTTTTAGCTGGGAACATTTTTTCCCAGACTCTGGAAGGCCACATTCGAAGGATTACAATTTTCTCAACAAAGACCCAAAACTGACCAGGGGCATTCCTGCATTTAGTTGGCCATTTATATGCCTGCCTCCCAAATTTATCCTTTCTGGATGTGGAACCTAGCTAATGGTTAAGACCCAGAGCTCAGGAGACAAATACTCCTGAGCTACTCCTAGGTCTGCTTCTGATTGACTGTGGCAAAGTACCTAATGTGTCTGACTCTCAACCTTCTCATCTGGAAAACGGAGATAAGAATAATACCTGCCCCTAAGGTTGTTGTGAGATCAAATGGGATAATAATGCATGTGATAATACTTGCACATGATAGTGCTTGTATCAGTCATTCCAGGCTAGGCCATGCTGCAGTAACAAACATCCCCCAAATCTCAGTGGCTTAACACAACAGAAGTTCATTTTCTGCTGTAATAAAGTTTGCAGGAGGTCCAGGCCACTCCCCAGGGCAGTTTTCCTCCATGTTACTTTACTCTTTTGGTGCTACCATTTCAACACAAGACTTTGTTCACTGTGGCAGAGGAAGAAAGTAACTAAAGAATTGGGCAGAACACTGCTGCTCTCAATTCCTTGGCCAGACCAGTCACACAGCCCCACCTCACAGCAAGGGGGCTGAGATACATGGTTTTCTATATATCTGGGAAGGAAAAGCGAACCAGATATTGGGGACCACTTGTAATGCATATCAGAGTGTTCCCTAAACAATAGTTTCCTGCCTTTATTTTTTGTCCCCAAAGAGTTTAGAACCTATTCAAGGAGACAAAACATATATAGATGAAAGATAACGTTTTCTTAATTCCTTTATATTTACAGAAAGCCTTTTCAGCCTCTTTGCCCTGGTCCATCGGTGAGCATTTTTCCTCCTGGAGCTTGGGAAGAGGGAAGTTGGGGAAGAAGTGCTGAGGGGGCCACTCAGCGAATTGACAGGCAAGAGCCAGATCGGCCTGGCTGTGGAGAGGAAATCCAACAGTGCCAAGTCTCAAGGAGGAGGGCAGAGCGTGAGGTTGGCACCTCAGCGGTTCTTGGTGGCAGCAAGGACAGTGATGAGCCCTAATGTCCATCGAACACTGCTCCCGTGCTCAGTGCTCTGCAGGCACTCACTCATGGAGTTATGAGCACCCCGACTTTACGGATGCAGAAATTGAGGCTCAGAGAAGTGAACCAACTTGCAAGCAGCTACAACGCAGGGAGAAGAGGGGGAGATTGGGACAGTCTCTGGCTTGAGGAGGTGGTCAGGGGTGCCCGGGTCCTCCCTCTTCCCTCCTGCCCATGCTGTGACTGAACAGGCAAAACAGACGGGAGTTGTTTGCTAGATACCAAATGTGACAACATATGCGAGACTCTGCAAAAACCCCAGGTGCTCACAGGCATTCCACACGAGTGAAAAAGATGATTTAGCCTTTCGGCATAGAAGACGCCATTTGCCCTCTTTGGATGGTAGGGAGTTGCAGAGGGAGGGGGTGGGGTTCTGCAGCGTGAGGAAGGGGGCTCTTCCTCAGTGTTGGGGTCACAGGCTGGCTGAGATCAGGAGCAAAGCCCCTATTCCTTGTCAAATGGAGAAACTGTGACCCAGAGAAGGGAAGGGTAAGTTTAGGGTCATGCAACCAGGAAGCTCCAGAGGCAGAACAGTTCAGGTCTCCTGATGCCCAGACACTCCCCCACCCCAGCCCCCTTGGCCACACAACTGCTTCTGGGGCTGTGAGAAGAAGGGGCTCGTGGGCACAGAGTCCCCAAGCAGCTCCTGCCCACGGTGCGTGTGGCCGTGCTCGCCCTGGGCTGGTGGCTTGCTCCTTCTGCCCTCCAGCCCAGCCTACAGCCCAGACAGGCAGGAAGGAGGGGTAGCAATACCCCTATCATGCCTCTGTCTCCCAAAGTATCACCGTTTCCATAGGGTAACAGGAACTATGTTGTCATGACATTTGTCCAGATCATTCTGATGGCCAGTAAGATGGCACTTAATCCAAGCCCAAGAAGTGTGAGGACAAGGTGGGCAGATGAGTGACAACTTTTTTTCTGTGTTTACCCCTTTCACTGGGTTGAATACCCACCTCTCCCCAATTCAAGTCCTTCCAGAAGCTCCGAATGTGGCCTTATTGCAGCTGTAATTAGTTAAGATGAGGTCGTACTAGAGAAGGGCCTGGTGTCCTGATAAAAGGAGAGAACATGTAGAAATACACACTGGGGAGGCCCAGGGAGGAAGGCCACGTGAAGACGGAGGTCACATTAGAGGAGCCACCAGAAACTGGAAGAGGCACGTGCCTTGGTTTTCCGGGGAGCTGCTGTAACAAAGTACTACAAACTAGGTGGCTTAAAACAAGTGGAAATTTATTGTCTCTTGGGGCTGGAGGATAGAAGTCAGAAGTCAAGGTGTCAGCAGGGTCAGGTTCCCTCTGAAACCCGGAGGCCAGGCTCTTCCTCGCCTCTTCCAGCTGCTGGTGTTTGGCCACGCTTTGCGTTCCTGGGTGCGTGGCTGCAGCACCCTCTGCCTGTCTCCACGTGGCCTTCTCTCTCATCTGCATCTTCCCATGGCCCTTCCCTCTCTGGGTCTAGCTCTTCTATTCTTCCTCTAAGGACGCCAGGCTAGTCTTACCTCATCGTAATTGAGCTAATTCCACCGGCAGTGGTCCTATTTCCAAATAAGGCCGCCTTCTCAGGTCCTGGGGGTCAACATGTCTTTTTGGGGAACACAGTCCAGTCCCTAACAGCAAAGAAGGCTTCTTCCCTAGAGCCTTCGGGGGGAGCGTGGCCCTGCCGACACTTTGGTTTCGGCCTCCTCACCTCCAGAACTGTGGGAGAACGCATTTCTGTTGCTCTGAGCCGCCCAGTGTATGGTACTTTGTTCCAGAAGTCCTGGGAAACTCATATGCCAACCCACCCCACCCCATCCCCAACCAGGGAAACCAGCCTGTCCACCAGCTCCGCCCTGGCCCTCTCCAGGCTTACCCTCCTGACATTTATCTAGGGCCGGCTCCCTAGTATGGGGGCAACCTGCTCCCCAAACCTGGAACTTGGTTTTGCCAGGCGCTGAGATTTGGAGTGCTCACACATGAATAGGGTGCTTGGGCATGGAGGTGGAGATGAGCTCCCCATCCCTGCAGGTGCCCAAGGTGAGGCTTGCCCGGATGGCACATGCTGTGGAGGGGTGGCCAACTGGGGGTTGTGCGTGGGACAGGGCGGGGGTGATAGACTCTGTTTGCTCTCCAGGCCCTGCTCTGTGCTCTGGGCAGCTTGGCCTCTGCATCTACATCTCCCAGACTCTCTTGCCCTCTGGCCTTTACTTGGGTTTGGCCAGGAGATAAGAAGGGGACAGGCGAGAGCAACCAGGCTGTTTGGTCCCTGGTTCCTCCCCTGCTAGGTCACGGTCTGGTGATGGTGGCGTCCCTCTCCCAAAGGTCACAGCCCCTATTGGGTGCCTGCTGCAGACCTCACTCTCTCTAGGTTCTGGTCACAGCTCCGACTCCTTTTGCTTTCCGCCCTAGTGGTGGCAACGGCTTCCCCCTGTGCTAGTCCCAGGGTGACTTGCCCCCCCTTTATGGCTCCCCTCCCCCTGTAAATAGCCCCATCATTAAACTCTCTTCAAGAACCCTTTGGAAGGTGCCATCTGTTTCCTGCTGGGACCCAGACGGATACAAACAGGAAGGGTGGGACCCCGACTTCCAGCCTGGCCTCTCCCAGATGCCCTGGCTCCTGGGGCTGTGCTCATCTTGCCGTCCTCCCATTTCCGCCAGGCTGGCCCTTGCGAGTGCCAGGGCCGCGCGGAGCTCCCGCCAGCCTTATTTATTTATTGAACGACATGCAAGCACAGTTTCCTTTTGTGTTTAATGTGTCAGCGTTTCAGTGAATTCGGACTTCAAGGGTCGGATTTTGTTGACAATAATGAGATCACCCAGACAATTATCGTTTGATTTTTTTTTTCCAGTTTGCCAGAGTGAGGAAGATTAAAGAAAAGTTAAGCAGCTTTGGCTGTTTCCTGTTATCCATTTGCTGGGAGGGGTGGGGGTGGGTTGAGGGACTGGGAAGAACAGAACATCTAACTGCTTAAAAATGTCCACGTTCAGAGATGACCAGAATGTCCGCCCCCGAGAGGGCTTCGCGTGCATGCAGCTGCCCATGTGGGATGATCCCAGAGGTACCCGGAAAGTTCCTCTCTCCCTAGCTGTTCTTCCTAGTGCCGGCCACAGGGTTTCAAGTCCTTCGGTTCCAGTATCCAATTTAAATCTCAGAGTGAGAGAGCAGAACAGGATACTCAACACCTGGTTTTTACTATGATAATGACTGATAGGATTGGCACTGTGGCTTCAGCTCAGCCTCTAACTTGCTGCACGGGCTGGCTTCACTCCCCTGTGCTCAGTTTCCTCTTCTGGAGAGTGAGGGATGATTGCACCAAATGGTCCGAACCCACTTCAGCCCTGACTTCCACTGCCCTCTGCTCCCCTTAATTTGTGTGGCTAGAGCCATCAGATGGGGAAGGGGCCTGAGACCTGGGGAGAGGGGGAGAGGGTGCCCAAGGAGAGGAGGGTGCTGGAGAGAGAAGCAAGTGCTGGGATCCTCTTTGCTCCTTTCAGAGACCCAAGCCCTGGAACCCAGGCTTGAGCACCTCCCATGGCGTCCCAAGGAGAGGCAGACGTGCCGGGGGAGGGTAGGGCGAGGCTAGAGGGCTCTCTGCTCCCTCCTCCCACCTCTCCATCAAGGGTCCCTAGCTGGGCCCCCTCCCCTCACTAACCCTAAGGCCTGATAGAAGAAGGCTTTGATGCTCAGGAAGCCCATGGGAAAATGACTCTACCTTGGGAAATGCTCTCACTGCCCCTCCTCCACCTCGGGCCCTTTTCTAGACTATCATAGAGACTCCCACCCCCAGCAGGTTCCTGCCCCTTCCTCCCCTGGCTCAACCTTTCCCTCTGCTTGGCATCTTCTCTCTGGCTCCCTTCCACCTCCCCTTGCGGGACCTGCCTGCCTCTGTAGCATTGCTTCTCTGTCCCTTCTCCGCATCCCCTCCCTCCTGCCTCATCTTCTCTTTGCCTCTCCCAGGTTGCCACGGCATTGGTGACATTGGTAGGCATTGGCACTTTCAGTGGTCCTATTTCCAAATAAGGCCACCTGCTAGGTATGGGGTGTTGGAAGGTGTCTTACTTAGACAGAGATGCCATATCAAATACCTTGGACTGAGTGGCTTAACCAACAGGAATTTACTGGCTCAGAGCCTGGAGGCCAGAAGTCCAAAATCAAGGCCATGCCTCCTCTGAAATCTGGAGTGTTTTGGTTGTGGCTGGATGGCAATCCATCTCTGCCTCCATCTCTGGGCCATCTGTCTCATCTCCTGTGGCTTCTACTACGTCCAAATTTCCTTTGCTTATAAGGACACCGGTCATCCTGGTTTTAGGGCCCACCCTGATTCAGCTTGACCTCATCTTATTAGGATCTTCAAAGATCCTACTTACAAATGAGTTCACTGCAATAGGGCTGGAGTTAGGACTTGAACATGATACCATATACCACTGAAGGTGACCATCAGGGCAAAGTTGTTTGTCACTGAAAAAAAAAAAAAAAGAGGAATAATATGGAGACAGTGGGGAAAAACAAATGGAGAAACTGAGGCCCAGAGAGAAAAAAGACCCAATGTCTCCCAGCCTGGTTCTGAGCACCAGCCCCTCATCTAGGGCTCAAACCACCACCCAGCCGAGAACTCATCTCCAAACATGGCCTAAGAAATGGTCCCAGTCTGGGGCAAAATAAGAAAAATAAGGAATAAGGGTATTATGTGATATTTTTCATGAAGCCTTTTATTCTGAGAGTCAGAATATTTTTGGTGTTGAAAGGTCTGTTCTTTTATGAAATCCTGGTCATAATAGTTGCTGATTTCTTTTTTAAATGCCCTTGCTCAGCAAAAAAGATAAATCTTAAACATTGCCATTATCATATTTTTTTAAAGACTTATTTATTTATTCCACCCCACCCCCCCATTTTTGTTGTTGTTTGTTTTTTTTTGCACTCCCTGTCTGTTCTCTGTGTTCTTCTGTGTCTGCTTGTCTTCTCTTTTGCAGCACCAGGAACCGATCCAGGGACCATTTGGAGTGGGAAAGAGGCACTCAATCTCTTGCGCCACCTCAGCTCCCTGGTCTGCTGTATCTCTATTGTCTCTCATCTGTGTCTCTTTTTGTTGCATCATCTTGCCATGCCAGCTCTCCGTGCGAGCCAGCACTCCTGCACAGGCAGCTTGCCTTTCACGAGGAGGCCCTGGGAATCGAACCCTGGACCTCCTATATGGTAGACGGGAGCCCAATTGCTTGAGCCACATCCGTTTCCCACCATTATCATATTGACAAGCCAAAATTGGGGAAGATGTCACTGTTCCCTGATAGCCAATGTCTGGGAATCTCTGCCTGCACGGTGAGGAGTGGTCCAGCATTTGCTAAATTCCTCCGCTGATGGGAAGCACATGACCTCCCCTGGAATATGGTTTTGGGGAGCACAAGCTCGGGGATGCTAATGCTCGCAGCTGCCCACTGTGTTGCCAGGCCAAGCCTGCAGATGCAACCAGAGCCCCATCCCTGGGGGAGGAAGTTCACGTCTCAGCCTTGGCCAGTCCGGTTCTTAATGCCTCTTCCAGCATGACATTGCTGCAGGTCAGGCAAAGGACAAGATTTCCCTGCCCGATCAAGCGATGATGGACGATTTTCACTTTCCTTTGCTGATTCTTGCTATTGTCTGAATTTTTACAATGAGCAGAATAACTTCTAGCACCACCCCTAATCGTCTCCATGTTGAAAAAATATAAACCCATAAACCTTTGCTCTCCAATGTCAAAGGTAATAGTAGTTGCTCACAGTACCAAATTGGAAAATACAGAAAAGGACAATGAGAACTGCCATCTCCCCCTATGAGAAGATGACTGCTAGCATTATGGGTCTCTCCTTTCCATCCTTAGAACCACGTAGAAGCAGTGTCCACCATCAGCTGCTCTGTAGAAGGTGCTGGTAGCACAGGTAGCAAACACCTTTTGCTTTGAGATGAGCCCTGGGGACAGGGACTAAGCCTGGTTCCTCTCCTCCTCCCACCCCCTCCCCCCCTCCCCCCCACCCCACACACCAATGCCAGCCCGGTAGGCGCTCCTTTGATAAATATTTGTGGAACTGAATAAAAAAGCAGAACAGAAGAGCAAGCCCCCTGGGAGGTGCACGTCTGACTCCCAGGCCTCCAGGAGAACTCTGCTTGATGGGCTTTGACAGACAGGGATTTGTTTCTTCATGTTGTTTAGCTCCAAACAGAGCTGAGGCTCCTAATCGTCTCAAATGACCTGAAATGGTTTCCCAAGCAACCTGGGCAGACGCTGGGGGGTCCAGAGGGCATCGGGGGCCCTGGGCCTCTGGAGCTAGAGCCCCGCCCTCCCCACCGCCCCTGCCTTAGCATTTGCAGATTCCAGAAGGCTAGCAGATGCCTGATGCCTGGGGCGGGGGAGTGAGCTGTGTGTTAAGGTGTAGGGAGGGCTGGGCAGGGGCTCCAGCCCAGGACTGAGGCATTGTCTGCAGAGTGGTCAGCCCAGGCAGGGAGCAGGAAGCAGCCTGGGGTAGCTGGGAACACTGAAGAGCACAAAGAATGGTGCTGAGTGCTCAGAGCTGGAGTAACTCCCAGGGGCAGAGGGTCTTGGTCACTGCTAGTCCAGAGCACGGCAGCCTGGGGGTCGGTGCCAAAGCACCGCCGGGGTTCGCTGCGGAAGCAGCCAGATCCAGAGTGGAGGGGGAGCTGACTCTGGGACACTATGTGGTACCGGGATCTGGAGCTTTAGGACCTGGGAGGACTTCCAGTCATGGACAAGAAGGGGAAACTGAGACCAAGAGAGGAGCAAGGACTTTCCTAGCCAGTGGCAGAGCTGGGACCTCAATCCAGGTGATTCTGGCCATGGCACTGTCCTTGAGACCTGGATTCGAGTCCCAGTCACTTATTAGGTGTGTGTGTGTGAGGCCTGGGGCCTCTGCTTCCCCATCTGTAAAATGGAGATAAAACAGTCCCCATGTTGCTCACGCAGGAGCCACAGCCAGTGTGCGCGAGGGCACTTTTTAACGTGCTATTTATAACTGGCTCTAAACCCGAACACTCTCGCACACTAGGCTCCCGTCTCCTGGCTTGTCATTCGAGGCCCCTCTCAACCACCTGTCCATTCCACTCCTCCTTCCTGGGGGCCTCTTGCTTTTTCCCTGTCCTCAGCATTTTGTCACCACTTCCTAATGGAGGACCAGTCCACCCCTCCACCCCAGCCCCCACCCCACACCCCAAATTCCTTGTGTTTGTCCTTTCAGAAGACCATGGCTGCGGCAAAGACCTCTCTTCCAGGAAATCCAGTTCTGGGCAGGGCTTATGGGCTAAGGAGAGAATTAGCAGAACTTCCCAGGAATCATGTCCCTTGGTAAAACACCAACCGTGTGCCCTGCATGTTAGTCATTTAAGCCTAATAAAAAAACCCTTATTGATTCCCATTTTACAGATAAGGAATCTGAGGCCTGATTTGCCAGATTCTCTTTCCTTTGGATGTTCTGCGAATCTTCCTGGCCTGGGGCTAGGACTTCACCTTGACTCTGCAACTTCGGGGCAGGTCTTGGATGCTCTCTGGCAGGTGGACTGAGCAGGCATTTGGCTGTCACCAGCCCTATGGAGGCCCAGGTAGGAGACCAGGAGGTTCCTCCCCTAGTGCTCCAAGCACAGGGAGGCCCAAGGCCCTGGCAGTGAAGGTGCCATTGCAGAAGCAATTTACTGCTGTTTTCATATCAGCTCTGCCTTCAAATTGGGTAGCCCTCAATTTCCATACAGAGCTGGGGCCTTGAAATCCCCCTTTGGGCATTTCCTACCTCTCTGCCAGGTCTGTGAGGTCATTGGAAACAAGAAGTTGAGGGGCCAGTTGAGGCCTTCCTATTTTTGGTAGATGGGGGCTTCCCTCACCTGTGAGCTCCCAGAATACCCAGGTTTTGTGACGCCAGACTCTGTACACTGACCTATTCCCCTAAACGTACAGGTTCCAACTGGGCTTCCAGATACACAGAGGTTGGAGCAAACTTGAGAAATTCTCAGGCCAGGCCAATGCCACAAAAGGCTGGGGAGTCCCGCTCAGCAGGCACCCATAACAGCCTGCCATCTTGAGCCTCCGGCAGCTGCAGTCCTGGCTGCTCCACTCTCCTTGACCTCTCTCCGGGAGGTTGTGGAAGCTGTCAGCTTTACGGAACAGAGAACCCAAAGAGCCGTGGATTTGACCACCACGACATTTACTATCTCGTATAAAAGCAGCCCAGCAGCAGGGTGGCCCCGTGTTATTCTGCAGTGCCCAGGCCCCCATTTCTGTCTCTTTGTTCATAGTGGTTGCTGATCAGGTTTCTCCCAGCATCCCGAAAAGGTAGTGCTGGTGGCACCATTGCTTTACTCTCCATGTCTTCTCTTAATTACCTGGGAATTTCTATACTTCTACACTTAGTTTACTCTGTGCAGTACTGCAAAATTATCTTGTTTTTACTGTTTAGTTTTACATGTGTTTACAGAACAAAGACGAACTGATGTTTAATCTAATTAGAATGTCCCTAAGAAGATAAGTGTTCTATACTTTTGAAACATGTGGTTGGAATTACTTCTTGTAAGTTGAAACTTGGTCAGTCTTAGACCCTCATGGCCCTAGGAAGGCTGCAGCACCTCTAAGCATCACATGTTCATATGTCACCATCCAGGGGCAGGAAAACAGTTGACTTTCTCTCATGTGCCTTTATTAGAGGAAAATAAAGCCCCTCTCAGAACCACCCCCTCCCCCAGGCCAACCCTCACCTCTCTTGGGCCAGAATTGACAATATGCTGGTTCTACACCAGTCACCGGAGGGAGAAGAGAACTGCCATGATGGGCTTTGACTGACCAAGAGTCATCCCAGGGATGGAGCCCAGACTCCCTCAGAAACCCATTTCCATAGATCTGGACAAATGTAAGGGGGGCAGTAGAGGGTGAAGAAGCAACCAAAAGCGTCTCACACATGCACACCAACAGTCAAGCTCACCATTCCTGGATTTCATGCTTGTGAATCCACCTACTTGCTAAAATTTATTTGTAACCTCAAAATCAATACACGTGGCTTTTGTGGTCATTTGTGGACATGCACGGAGTGGCGAAAACTGAGTTGCCCCTCTATAGAACAAGGTGATGCTTTGCTTTCTTCTTTCAGCTCCCATACTGTAAAGAAGTGTCCTTTCTGCAGCACATTTAATGCCATGTTTTTAGCTTTTCTGTGCTTTTTGTTGGTGATGTCGCTGTTTAACACGGTCCCCGCCATGTAGGGCTGAAGTGCTGTCTAGTGTTCCTAAGGGCAACAATGTTGTGATATGGCTTATGCAGAAAACACATGTGTTAGATAAGTTATTTTCAGGCATGAGTTACAGTGCTGTTGGCTGCGAGTTCAATGTTAATGGAATCAATAATATATAGTAAATAAGGTTTCTTTAAACAGAAATACACATAAAACAAGGTTATATATTGACTGGCAGATGAAAATGTGTGACCAGAGGCTCGTATTTTATATTTCCCGTGGGAGCAATGGTTCAGAATGTGCTAATTCAGTGTTTTTGGTGACTTCATAGAACATAACTAAATTACTGTGAATGACAACCATATACACACACACAAATATTTCTTGTTGTTGTTGCTTAATTTTCAGAGCACTCACTTAAAAAGTAAAAAAACAAAAACAAAAACAAAAACCCCAATTCTAATGCTGGGCATCTTCTCCCACCCCAAGATTCTGGCTTAATTAGATGGGGCAGAGCCTGGGCTTGGGGATGGTTGAAAGCTGCCTGGGAGATTCCATGTGCAGCCAGGGACAAGGTCCAGGACGTAAAGTGCTGTACCAGTTTACATTCCCACCACTACCACAGCCAACAGTCGGGATCGTAAGTTGTTTTCTTTTTTGCCAATCTGATGGGTGAAAAAATAGACTCTCCCTGCTGTTTTAATCGACCTTTTGCTGGTTATCCCCGAAGAGGGGCATCTTTTCGGAGATTCATTTGCCGCCACTCCTGTGAGTTTTTCTCCACCTTCTTGCCCATCTCATCCCTCATGAGGCTAGGGCCCTTTCACATCACCTGTCTCCATGGGTCCTCCCAGGAGCTTTGAGGAGACATGGGCACTGGGACCCAGGGAGACTCACCCAAGGTCACACACTGGGTAAAAGGCAGAGGTGGGTTCAAACCCCGGGTTTCCACTAAGTCCACCTCTGTTTCACTCCACTTATACAAAATGGTTTTAGGTAAGGACGTCTTTCTTTGCTGCAAGTGACATCTTATCCCAAGTAGGCAACAGAGAAAAGAGCTCTCCCCGGGGAGCACACTTTAACATCTCGCCTCTCTGCACCCCACTCCTCCAGGGCAGGGGCCAGGTCCTCCCTTCCTACCCTTTTAGCCTCCATGGAAGCACAGGATGGGCCAGGGCAGACCCCACACTGGGTACAACTTGTAGTGGTGTTTTGTTTGGCCCACAAAGTGATTTTTATTTTATTTTGTATTAAGGTATTATTTTTATAAGGTATCATTTCACTGGATAATTTACGTAGTGAAATTCACCCTTCTCTATAGACAGTTCTGTGATTTTGATGAACTATCACCTCAACCAACATATAGATCTTTTCCATGACTCCCAAAATACCACCACCCCCCATTCCCCTTTTAGTCAATGCCTGCCCTGACCCCAGCAGCCCCTGGCAGCCACTGATCTGTTTTCTGCCCTTATGGTTTTGCCTTTCCCAGAATGTCTTAGGAATGGAATCTTAGCCTATGGATTCTTCTGAGTCAGAGTCCTTTCACTCGGCATATGCAGCGATCTCTGGGGCTGAGTTCGGGTTTTGCCCCGATTCTGTTGTTTCCATGGTCCCAAGTGCTCCTTTCCAGGGACCGCATCCCCCAAAGCCACTTATTCAATGATCCTGAGATCACTCTTTATGTTCCTTGGTTACCTGATGTTCCCACCTGACTGCCATCCTATGCCATTCCCATGGTGCTCTCTGCAGGCGGCTCCTTCTGGGGTTGTGCAGTGCACAACCTGCACTGCCAGACCTGCTGGCCCTGTCCTTTGCCCCTCCCTAGGCCCCGGCTCTGGTGTTTCTTGCCTGCCTGCCAGGTGGGAGATTGCGATGTAGCAGAGACCAGAACCTGAAGATGCCCCAAGACAACTCCCCTTCTTGGCTTTTATTTTCAAAAGCCCAAATTCACTGGCCAGTAGTTCTCACGCTGAAGCATGCACCAGGACCCCTTGGAGGGCTTGTTAAAACACAGATTGTTGATCTCCACCCCCTGAGTATCTGATTCAGTAGGTCTGGGGAGGGGCCTGAGAATGTGGATTCCTCACAAGGGCCCAGGTGAAGGGGATGGTCGAGGACCACAGCTTGAGAAGCATTGTACTAGATCATTCCAGAGGGAAGGAGATGGAGGAGAGTGACTCTGAACGGGAAGGCTGATTCAGGGAGAGGAGATGCGGATAAGGTCCCATTCCCTGAGACTGGAAAGGGGTGTGTGGAATTCTGAGTTCTCTCACAGTGACAGGACAGCACCCTGGGGGTGGCAGACCGTCAAAGGAAATGGCCACATGTAGGGTAGGGTGGTGGGACCCTTAGCAAAGACCTCATCCCCAGCTGTGGCTGAAGGCCTCAGAGTTGCAGCCTCCGAGGGTCCCTCCAAGTGCTGTCGTTCCATGGCTAGTGAGGACCGGACACCAGAGGGGTTCCACGCATGCTCCTGAGGACCCATCAACAGTGACCAGGGAAAAACATCCAGCCGGCCTGCAGGGAGGGTGCTTGGAGTCAGGTTTAATTTGATTTTAGAAAAAGGATATAATGACCTAAGATCATGAAATAGAATTCATACCTGCTATACGTGACTTTGGTTGTAAGCACCTTTGTTCTCCTAACTGCAAGGGTTTAGCCAACAATAAAGCCATTCTGTCTCTCCTGAGCATTGCAGAGACTGATGGTGGAAAGAAGTCATAGATGGTAGAAAATGATTTGTGCATGATTTGCAAAGTGCCGATTGAAGAGTCGAAAGGTGATTGAAGTCCCTGCTGGCTCTCCCCATCACCAAA
>JAQZBX010024299.1:5222-30366 GCA_029593785.1 Cabassous unicinctus
ATATGTAGTACTTTGTGTCTGGTTTCTTTCACTTAGCATAATGGTTGTTTTTTTTTTTTTGTCTGATATTCACACCTTGTAACATTAACATACATTTTTTTCAGTTTCAAAGAAAAATAGTCTTAAATATCAATATTACCCATATTCATATTTCCCATGAGGTTTTACTATGCTATACAGTCCCATGTAACATTTTTTAGCTTTCTTTTTAGTAATTCACATGACCTTAGACTTTCCCTTTCAACCACTGTCATACCCATATAATAGTATTGCTAGTTACCAATACTATGATGTGCTTTCAGCTTTTCTATTCATTTCTAAATATTAACACACATCCTTTTTTTAAAACCAATTCTGCACTAGTTAACCCTCAGCTTTCCATTCTTTAAATTCATTTATTTTCTGTTGACCCATATTCAAGTTATTAACTCCAAAAGATTATACAATATATTTAGGTCAAAATAGCACAATCATGTAATATTTGTCCTTGTGTGTCTGGCTTGCTTCACTCAACATAATATCCTCCAGGTTCATCCATGTTGTAATTTTTACAACTTCATTTCTTCTTACAGCTGTGTAATAGTCCATCGTGTGTATATACCACAGTTTGTTTATCCATTCACCAGTTGATGGACACCAGGACTGTTTCCAACTTTTGGCAATCTTGAATAATGCTGCTATGAACATCGGTGTGCAGATGTCTGTTCATGTCACTACTCTCAGTTCTTCTGGGTATATACCCAGTAGTGGTATTGCCAGGTCACATGGCAAATCTATATTCAACTTTTTTAGGAACTGCCAAACAGTCCTCCACAGCGGCTGTACCATTCTACATTCTCACCAACAGTGAATAACTGTTCTTATCTTTCCATATCCCCTCCAACACTTGTATTTCTCTGTCTTTTTAATAGTGGCCATTCTGATAGGTGTGAAATGATATCTCATTGTAGTTTTGATTTGCATTTCCCTAATCACTAGTGATGTTGAACATTTTTTCATGTGTTTTTTAACCATTTGTATTTCTTCTTTGGACAAATGTCTAGTCAAGTCTTTTGCCCATTTTTTAATCAGGTAATTTGTCTTTTTATTGTTGAGTTGTAACATCTCTTTATATATCATGGATAGTAAACCCTTATCAGACATGTGATTTCCAAATATTTTCTCCCATTGACTTGGCTGCCTTTTTACCCTTTTGACAAAGTCCTTTGAGGTGCAAAAGTGTTTAATTTTGAGGAAGTCCTTTTAACTATTTTTTCTTTGTTGCTCATGCTTGGGGTGTAAGGTCCAAGAAAACCCCACCTACCACAAGATCTTTAAGAAGCTTCTCTACATTTTGTTCTGGTAGTTTTATAGTCCTGGCTTTTATATTTAGGTCTTTAATCCATTTTGAGTTGACTTTTGTGTAGGGAGTGAGATAGGGGTGTTCTTTCTTTCTTTTGGTTGTGGATATCCAGTTCTCCCAGCACCATTTGTTAAGGAGACTGATTTGTACTGTTAACATAGACTTGGTAGGTTTGTCAAGAACCAGTTGACCATAGATGTGAGGGTTTATTTCTGGACTCTCAATTTTATTTCACTATTTGATGTGTCTATCTTTATGCCAACATCATGCTGTTTTGACCACTGTAGCTCTGTAATATGTTTCAAGGTCAGGCATTGAAATTCTTCCCATATTGCTCTTCTTTTTTAGAATAGTTTTGGCTAATTAGGTGTACTTCCCCTTCCAAATAAATTTGGTAATTGCTTTTTCTATTTCTGTAAAGTAAGCTGTTGGAATTTTGAATGGTATTGCATGGAATCTATAACTCAGTTTAGGTAGAATTGTCATCTTCACAATATTTAGTCTTCCAATCCATGAACATGGAATGTCTTTCCATTTGTTTAGGTCTTCATTGATCTCTTTCAGCATTGTTTTGTAGTTTTCTGAACATAGGTCGTATACTTCCTCAGTTAAATTGATTCCCAGGTATTTGAGTCTTTTTTTGTTTTTGCTATTGTAAATGGAAATTTTTTCCTGATTTCCTCCTCAGATTGTTCAATATTAGTGTACAGAAAATTATTCATTTTTGCATGTTGATCTTGTATCCTGCCACTTTGCTGAACTTATTTATTAGTTCAAGTAGCTTTGTCATAGACATTTCAGAATTTTCTAAATATAAGGTCATGTCACCTATGACTAGTGAGAGTTTTACTTCCTCTTTTCCTATTTGGATGCCTTTTATTTGCTCTATCTAGAACTTCTAGCACAATATTGAATAACAGTGGTAGCCATGGGCATCCTTGTCTTGTTCCCAATCTTAGAGGGAAAGCTTTCAACCTTTCCCCATTGAGTACAATGTTCGCTGTGGGGTTTTCATATATGCCCTTTATCATATTGAGGAATTTTCCTTCTATTTCCAGCTTTCAAATTGTTTTTATCAAGAAAGGAGTTGGATTTTGTCAAATGCCTTTTCTGCATTGATCAAGATGATCATGTGGTTTTTTCCTTCAATTTGTTAATGTGGTGTATTACATTGATTGATTTTCTTATGTTGAATGAGCCTTGCATACCTGGAATAAATCTCACTTGGTTGTGATGTATAAGTCTTTTGATATGCTGTTGGATTCAATTTGCAAGTATTTTGTTGAGAATTTTTGCATCTATGTTCATTAGAGAGATTGGCCTGTAATTTCCTTTTCTTGTAGTATCTTTATTTGGCTTTGGTATTAGGGTGATGTTGGCTTCATAAAATGTGTTGGGTAATTTTCATTCCTCTTCAATTTTTTGGAAGAGTTTAAGCAGGATTGGTGTTAATTCTTCTTGAAATGCTTGGTAGAATTCACCTGTGAAGCCATCTGATCTTGGACTTTTCTTTGTTGGGAGATTTTTCATGACTGATTCAATCTCTTTAAATGTGATTGGTTTGTTGAGTTCTTTATTTCATGTAGCATCAGTGTAGTTGTTTATGTGTTTCTAGGAATGTGTCCATTCCATTTAGGATGTCTAGTCTGTTGACATATAGTTTCTCATAATATCCTCTTATGATCTGTTTTATTTCTGTGGAGTCAGTTGTAACTTCACCCCTTTCATTTCTGATTGAATTTATTTGCATCTTCTCTCTCTTTTTCTTTGTTAGTCTAGCTAAGGGTTTGTCAATTTTATTGATCTTCTCAAAGAACCAGCTTTTTTTTTTTTTTTCACTACTGTTTTTTAGTTCTCAATTTCACTTATTTCTGCTCTAATCTTTATTTCCTTCGCTTGCTTTGGGAATGGTTTGCTGATCATTTTCTAGTTTCTCCTCTTGTTCAGTTAGATCTTTGGTTTTAGTTCTTTCTTTTTTTTAAATATTGGCATCTAGGGCTATAAACTTCCCTCTTAGCACTGCTTTCATTGTATCCCATAAATTTTGATATGTTGTGTCCTCATTTTCATTCATCTCAGTATATTTATTAATTTTACTTACAATTTCTTCTTTAACCCACTGATTGTTTAGGAGTGTGTTGTTCAGCCTCCACACACTGGTTAATTTTCCCCTTTCCCATCTATTATTGATTTCCAGTTTCATTCCATTATGATCTGAGAAAGTGCTTTGTATCATTTCAGTCTTATTATATTTATTGAGATCTGCCTTGTGACCTAACATGTGGTCTATTCTGGACAAAGATCCATGTGCCCTTGAGAAGAATGTATAACCTGCTGATTTGGAATGCAAACGTTCTGTATATGTCTCTTTGGTCTAGCTTGTTTATCATACTGTTCAAGTTCTCTGTTTCCTTGTTGATCTTTGTCTAATTGCTCTATCTAATGATGTGAGTGAGGTGTTGAAGTCTCCAACTATTATTGTAGAGATTTCTATTTCTCCCTTCTGTTTTGCCAGAGTTTGCCTCATGAATTTTGAGGTAACCTGGTTAGATGCATTGATATTTATGACTGTTTTATCTTCCTGGTGGAGTGTCCCTTTTATTAATATATATTGGCCTTCTGTATCTCTTATAACTTTTTTTGCATTTGAAGTCTGTTTTGTCCAATAGTATAGCTATCCCTGCTCTTTTTTGGTTACTGTTTGTGTGGAGCATTATTTTTTCTAACTTTTTACTTTCAGCCAGTTTGTATCCCTGGGTCTAAGGTGAATCTCTTGTAGGGAGCATATGGATGGCTCATGTTTTGTTATCCATTCTGTCAGCCTATATCCTTTGATAGGGGAGTTTAATCCATTCACATTCAATGTTATTACTGTAAATGCATTATTTACTTCCACCATTTTATTCTTTGGTTTTCATATGTCATCTCATTTTGGTCTGTCTTTTTACTCTTTTGGTTATCCTTTCTGCTATTCTTGCCTTCTATACTTTCCTCCAAGACTCTGTCTCCTGTCTTTATCTTTCGGGCTGTAAGTCTCCTTCCTTCAATATTTCCTGCAAAGGTGGGTTCTTTTTTTTACAAACTCTCCTAGTTTCTATTTGTTTGCAAATATTTTAAACTCACCTTCATATTTTAAAGACAATTTTGCCAGATAAAGAATTCTCAGCTGGCAATTCTTCTCTTTCACTATCCTAATTGTATCATTCTGCTGTCTTCTTGCCTCCATGGTTTCTGATGAGAAATCCACAGTAATTCTTACTGGGCATACCTTGTACGTGATGGTTTGTTTCTCTCTTGCTGCTCTCAGAATTTTCTCTTTATCTTTGACATTTGACATTCTGAGTAGTATGTGTCTTGGAGGTGGTCTATTCAGATTTATTCTGATTGGGGTACACTGTACTTCTTAGAAAGGTAAGTTCATTTCTTTCATGAGTGCTGGGAAATTTTCATTCATTATTTCCTCAAATAGTCTTTTTGCACCTTTTCCCTTCTCTTCTCCCTTTGGAACTCCCATGACATGCATGTTGTTGTGTTTTGTGTTATCATTCAACTCCCTGCTCATTTTTTTCTATCTTCTCTCTCTCTGTTCTTTTCTCCCTTCAATTTCAGCTCTTCTGTCTTTGGTATCACTTATTCTTTCTTCTATTACATTGAGTCTGCTGTTGTATGCCTCTAATTTATTTTTTATCTCACCTATTATGTCTTTCATTCCCATGAGCTCAGTTACTTTTCTACTCAGGTTGTCAAATTGTTCTTTGTGCTTGCTCAGTGTCTTCTTGATGTCCTTTATCTCTTTAGCCATATTGTCTCTTAACTCATTCATTTGATTTTGGGAATTTGTTTGAATCTCATTGATTAGCTGCCGCAAATTCTGTGTCTCATCTGGGTCTTTGATATATTCCTCTGCTTGGGCTTTTTCTTCTATTTTCTTAGTATGGCTTGTAACTTTTTGCTGATATCTAGGCATCTGATAATGATGGTGAGTTTACTCTGTTGCTCAATTTCTGTCTTATTTGTAGGGATTTAGTGGCAGGAGACTTTATTATCGCAGTTCTTTGATTCTTGGTTCAACTTGTTCTAGGTCTTTAGGATTGTCGCTGTTAGTTGCTCAGATGTGGGCCCTGGACACAGTAATGGGTTGCAGACCCACTTCTAAGGGCCTTGGGGAGGGAGGCTGCAAAAGCTGGAAAAAGCTTCTCTTACTTATTTACTTTTATTTTCCTCACATGCACTGCCTTGTTTGGCCAGCAGATGGTGCACTTCATCAGGCCTCTCAGTTCAAAGCCTGGTCAGAATGTATTGCTGCAACATGGACTGGATCAATGTGACAGAGGTTCCTTCCTGGAGGCTAAGAGCTTCGCAAATCAAACTTTCTCAGAGACAGTTCTTCAACCTTTGCTGGCAGCCCCTCTCTTTTCCCAGGTAGGAAATAACGCCACTCCCCCCTGCATCCTTAACAACCTGTCCCAGTCAGTAGGGAGGTCATTTGAGAGGGTCAGATCTCTTTTGTCCTTTGCTGGCTCCCAAAGCAAACAATGGTGTGGCCCCACATGGCCTGGAAGGGCCCGTGGGAATCTGTGGGCCAAAATCTGAATCAGTGTTAGGCTGTGTCCCTCTTTCTTCCATTTCCTGGGGAGCTGGATCCCTGTGGCCCCCTTTGTAGCCTCAGGCATGAGGCTGGAGAATTCAAAGATTTTCTCCTCCTAGGGTGGGGGAGGGTCACCAGCATCTACTCAAGGTCTTAATGTAGTGGTTCCTTTCCTGTGCCTCTCTTCTGGGTAGCATCCAGCCTTCCCCTGGTGTTCTACACCATAGAACTTTTTTCCAGGTTGTTTCTGCCTGCCCTCTAGCTATTTTTCTGTGATAGGAGAGAGTCTTGTGTCTTTTTTTTTCTTTTTTTTCTTTTCTCAATATTTTTTATTTATTTTTAAAGATACTTAGATTACACAAATGTTACACAAAAAATATAGGGGTTCCCATATGCTCCACTCCCCACACCTCCCACACCCTCCCACATAAACAACATCCTTCATTAGTGTGGCACATTCATTGCAATTGATAAATGCATCCCGAGGCATTGCCATTGAGCATGGACCATAGTTCACATTGTAGTTTACATTCTCTCCCACACTATTCTGCAGGCTATGGGAAGATATATAATGGCCTCTATCTGTCATTGCAATGCCATTCAGGACAATTCCCAAGTCCTGAAAAAGCCCCCACATTACACCTGTCTTTCCCTCCCTCTGCCCCCAGGCCTCCACTGCCTCCATATCAATGCTGTAATTTCTTCCATTGCTAGAATCACAATAAGTCTATAGTAGAATACCAGTAAGTCCACTCTAGTCCATAGTTCATTCCCCAATCCTGAGGATTTTGGGATGGTGATGTCCATTCCACTTCTAATGGAGATGGGGCCTCAATCCCGTACAGCCGATGGATGGGACTCTCTTGCTTGCAGCTAACAATCCTCATCTCCTTGTTAGCTGTCTTGGGTGAGTCCAATGAACTGGAGAGTAGGTGTTGCAACTCTGCTGAGGCTCAGGGCCCAGCTGGCACATGGACAGCCCAAAGATTCAAGTCTTTTGGATGTACACCTACCAACTTCAGCACCAAGTATAGGTTCAAAGAGAAGGGACAGATGAGCCATGTATAGGGAACCCTTAACTGAGTCCAACTCTGTCACTCTCAGGAGCACAAACCCCGAAGTAGGGTCCACTGGCAAGGCACCAAACTCTGGAGCTATCTGCCCTGACCATAGGACCTGGGTGTCTCTAGAGCCCCCAGGACCCCCACTATTTGAGATAGTATCAAATAGTGGCAGTCTATGAGATCCTGCTGAGATGTGTATAAGCGTTACCTCTGGGACGACCTCCTGACTCATTTTGAAGTCTCTTAGCCATATAAACTCATTTGTCTTTACCTTTTCCCCCTTTTATTTGAGGTTTTTTTCCAGTTGCATTGCTAGTTGGTGCTTGGTAGTAATCCCTCGGTGCCAGGTAGGCTCATCCCTGGGAGTCATGTCCCATGCTGGGGAGAAGGTAATGCATTTATAAGCTGAGTTTGGCTTAGAGAGAGGCCACATTTGAGCAACAAGGAGGCTCTCAGGAGGCAACTCTTAGGCACCCCACAACAACTAGGCTAAGTTTCAATTTCAAGAGCAAAGGCTCAGAAGCATAGTCGTCAACATCAAGGGCCCATTAATGGACCATCCTCCTTCGCCAGTCATTGCCCCTGCACTTGGGGTCAGTTGCTGCTCCATCCTGTGTCTTTCTAATCCTCCATCTTTCTGGAAGTCCTCTGTATATCCCTAAGGTTTTAATATGTGGGGCTAGGTGAGCACTTGTTTCTAAATAATTTGCAATTTCAGTACTGATTCCTTTTTAAGTCACAAATTCTTTGAAGAGTGTTTTAAATATCCAGGTTAATATATTTTAGGACTTGAATTTCCTTTTTAACACAAGAATTATCTAAAAGGATATTTAAATTTTTTTCAGTAGAATGGATTTTAAGAGTGGCTATAATTCTTCAGTCATACTAATTCTAATGAACATTTATTAGCAATAGTTAATTAAGCACCTGAAGTTCATATGATATATAGTATTAATATTAGCCACTTTGAGATAAGAGTAATTCAAGGCATAGTGATATATATATGGCCTGGCATATAAACCATATATTTCTATTATAAGATACACAAAGTCTCTAGTCCTCTTGTAATCCTTTTGCACAACCCTAGAGCAGATATCACCATCCCAATTTTTCAATGAGAAAACAGAGGCAGGTGGAAATTAAGCATTTAGACCTCAGGGTCTCAGTGGTAGGTGAGAGGGGTAGAACCTTCTAGATCAGGGCTATTTCCTCCCAGCCGAATTGAGCTCTTGCCAGCATCTACTCCCACATAGCCAGGATCAGAAGACTAAGCCCCTGGCAGCCAGTTCCAGTGAGGACCACAGAATCAGAGCTTGGGAAATACTAAACTGAAACACTATCAAAACTTTCATCTGCCAGTGTTTAGAATGGCAGCTCAAGAGCAAGCCAAGCAGCCAGAGGGAAAGGCCACAGCTCACCAGGCTCTTTGCCCTCTCAAAGGCTTAAGGGAATTTCATTCCTGGAAATGTGTACAGAGCCTTTGCCACTGTGTCCCACATGTGCTTCACCTGCTTATCTTTTGAACTTTAGATTGCATTATAAGAGCTAACATTTGCTTGTTTGGAAGAAGGCCGAGCCTCTTCTCGATCCTTTTCCCTGGCCATTTGACAAAGGTCTGAAAATGAGAATGATTTCTTTTAATAAATGGAGACAGAGACGTATCTAACCAAATATTTTTTCATCAATCTCTTAATTTTACTATTTTTAAAAACAGAATTCAGAGCAATTTTCAGATTTGGTATTATTTCTCTGGCCTATGAATCTCTCTACGCTTGTAGATTAATGGAGGACAACATGGTCCCCAAGGAGGGAAAACTGAAACAGAGAGAGGGGAAGTGACTACTCAAGATTGGAAGAAGGGGAGTTTGAAAACCCACGATGGCATAATGATTTGATGAGATAGCAGAGGGTTTCCAATTTTATTCCCTTTTTATCCCTTAATGCTTCCTCAGCATCTTGGAATAATTATCTCCTGGGCTTCATTTGTAGCTCATTTGCTCCAATATAGAAAATGAAGGTGAAGATGGACTTTGCATATTAAAAGCTGAAGAAACATTTTCTGTATTGCCCCCCAACTCAAACCATCCAAATAATTACTGCAGTCCTTGAGTTCTGAAAAAAGTTAAAATCTCCTTTAAACGGTTTAAGTGTTTGGTGTTAAAATGCTATTCCAAATGTGAATTCTGCAAGCAAAAACATTATTTGCACACAATAATTTTCATTAGAAATCCTTTACAACTTATAATCTTTACAAACGACTTTCTTATATAATCTTCCTCAGAAGGCAGTTTATTTAAGAAGGCAGTTTATAAAAGTTGTAAGTTAAGAAGTTACTAAGGAAAATCATTTATGTGCAAAATAAAATATTGATTAAATGGTCATAACTTCAAGTGAGCTCTCACATGAAAGAGAAATAAAAGGCAAGGGTGTAAAAGCATTCAAGTGAAGAGAAACCTAGAAATAGACTCAATTACTAAGAGGTTTCTTCTCGAGGACGAAAATGACTTCCCTGGCCATAATCTCCCCCTATCCTGCTGCATAGAAGGAATTGATGAATGACCTGAAATTTAGAAGAACCTACATCAGCAGAACCAGTGAAAAAGGGAGTCACTGAAATGATTCTATAAGTTAAAGCAATAGCCAATAGCTCATAGAAGCTTTGAAAACAACTTTTTGCCCTAAGGCAGCCTATAAAGCTAAGAACATGAACCATCTGAACTGTTATCTGACTTTAAAATCAGTGTTAAAGAGAAGTTACAAAGACAGTTATAAATCAAGTCTTACATATAAATTATACTATGAATGCTATGTCAGAATTGGTAAGAAATAAATCGAATTTTACCATACACCAAACTTTCTCCAACTACTGCCCTTAGATTATTGTATCCAAAGCAAAGAGCACAAGAAATTGGGAATGCTTGTGCCTACCGGTATCCCAGACTTTTCTGTTCTACCTGTACCTACTGTAAGACTGGGTGAGACTGCACTTCCCTTCCAATTTACAGTTAGACGCAGCCTCTTGATTGACTTCTGCCCTCAAGGTATTATGGGCCTGTGCCATGTTAACCTGTAAAATCTCTCAAGCGTCTCACATACATCATGTTCCTAATTTTCCTTTACGTCTTGGCTGGCAACAGGGTTTTCCATGGAGGACTCCAAGGCCTTAGAAATGACAGAGATATAAAATGTAAAGAGTCCAGGTCCCTGAATCTTTGATGGAAAGCTGTCCATCCATTTGGACTGGGATGTGAGCAAGAAATGAACATTTCATTGTGTTAAGCATCTGACATTTAGGGGTTATTTGTTATGACATTAACCTACCTGGATTAATACAGTGCTTATTAAAATTGCAGATTCCTTGCCCCATTCCTAGATATATTGAACCAGAAACTTTTGGAACACATTTCAGGGATCTGGAATTCTAACATGTTCCCCAGGTAATTCTATGCACATGGAAATTAGAGAAGCACTGACTTAGACTTTGATTTCTTTAAAAGTTACTCCATGTATATCAAAATGAAACTTTTCTTAAAAATGCTGAGTTGAGTTGTTCAAGAGTTTTGAACTTGTTAATATAGAACAACGAATTTGAAACAGTGTCAATCTTGCTTCCAATTCCACACTTACAGTTTAAATAATGTAGGTCAGAATATGTAACATTCATCCAACAAATATTTATTAAGCACCCGCTATGTGCCAGAAACTATACTAGATTATCACATCTCGGTGAAACAGAGCATGGAACACAATGTTAAGGTTGGATATGATGAGAGTTGGGGCTAGAGAACTAAGTTTGGGTCAGGTCAAAAAGGACAGTTAAATCAATTTAAGAAATTTGGAGATTATCCTGAAGATAATAAGAAGCCATTGAAGGAGTTTAAAAAGGAAATGCACTTTATCAGACTTTCCTAGAAAAATTACTCCAGCTGCATGTGGAGAATGCTATTTGGATGGACCAAGATGACCAGTTAAAAGTCATCTGTTGCAAAAAATCTAGATGATATTCATTCATTCATTCAGCTAACACCTGTTGAGCCCCAAGTGAGGGACTTGGGATTCAATGGTGGAAGGCACACATAATCTCTGTTCTCATGAACTTTAAAACCTGGAGAAGAGAAAGGGGGTGGGGGAGAGAAAGAGAGAAAGGAAAGTAGGGAGGAAAGAGAGAGATTAAATATGTAATAAAAAAGATGAGGATGGCTCAGAGTAGCTACAGTAAAAGTAGAGAGAAGTACTGGTAATTGACAAAATGTAGGAACTGAGGAAGAATTCCAAGACGATGCTCTGTTATCTGGCAAGAATGAATAGCACCACCATTCAATGAGATAAAGAAGGCAGTAATAGATTGAAAGAGATAATGTGCTCAATTTTGGACTTACACGACCTGATTTCAAGACTTATTATAAAGATACAGTAATAAAAGCAGTGTGGTATTGGCATAAAGATAGACAAATAGATCAATGGAGCCGTCTAGAGAGTCAAGACATAGATTCACACATATACATCAATTGTTTTTTTTCTGATGAAAGGACAAAAGCAATTCAATGGAGCAAGGATAGTCTTTTCAACAAATGATTCTGAAACAACTGGATAACTATATGTAAAAAAATAAACTTTGCTCCCTACTCCACACCATATAAAAACTACCTCAAAATGGATTTTAGATCTAAGTGTAAAACCTATAAAACTTCTAGAGGAAAACATAGAAGAAAATCTCTGAACTCAGGCAAAGATTTCTTAGATACAATCCAAAAACACAGTCCATAAATGAGAAAAGGATAAATTAGTTTTCCTCAAAACTAAGAATTTAGGCTCTTCAAAAGACATTGTTAAGAGATTGAAAAGACAAGATACAGAATGGGAGAAAATATTTGAAAATCACAAATCCAGCAAAGAACTAAGTTTATATATCCAGAATATATAAAGAACTCTCAAAACTCAATAATAAGAAAAGAAGCAATTCTATTAAAATGGACAAAAGATTTGGGCAGTCACTGCACTAAAGAAGAGATACAAGTGACAAATAAGCACATGGAAAATGCTCAACATCATTAGTCATTAAAGAAATGCAAATTTAAAAGCACAATGAGATACCACTGTATATCCACTAGAATGGCTAAAATTGAAAAGAATGGCTAAACCAAGTGTTGAAGAGGATGTGGAGTAACTGTAACTCTCATAAACTGCTGGTGGGAATGTAAAATGGTATAGCTCCTTTGGAAAACAGTTTGGTAGTTTCTTAAAAAGTTAAACATATACCTATCATATGACCCAGCCATGAATTCCTAGTTTCTTCTCTACTGAGTAAAAATGAAGACATATGTCCATGTAAAGACTTGTACACAAATGTACATAACAGATTTATTTGTAAAAGTCCCACACTGGAAACAGCCCAAATGTTCATGAACAGGTGAATGAATAAACAAATTGCTGTATATCTGTACAATGTAATACTACTCAGCAACAAAAATGAATGAATTATTGATACATGCAAAATATGGATGAATCTCAAAGTAATTATGCTGAGTGAAAAGTCAGTAAAAAAGGAGTACATACTATAGGATGTTATTTATTTAAAATTCTAAAAATCCAAATTAATATATAGCAACAGAAAGCACATCAGCAGTTGCCTGGGGATTGGTAAGGGATAGAGAGGAAGGGCTGGATGGAGGGATTACAATGGGGCACAAGGAAACTTTTGGAGGTGATGGACGTGTTCATTATATCTTGATTGTGGTGATGGTTTCATGGGTGTACATATATAGAAAGACTTCAAATTGTACACTTTAAATATATGTAGTTTGTTATATTCAATTATGCCTCAATAAAGCTGTTAAAACTTGAAAAAATTAAAACTACAATGCTTCTATCCAGAAAAAAACATGTATCTGCAGAGAACTATAAACCATAAAAAAAAGATCAAATTTGCATAGAACCAAATAGATTTTCGAGAAATGAAAAAAAAATATAATAACTGAAAGTAAAAACTCATTGGACAAGTTTAGCATTAAATAGGACACAGTTGAGTGATTTAATGAACTGGAAGATAAATTAAAGATATTCATCCATTGGGTTTAGTAACAAGGTGGTTATAGTTGACCTCAGTGAGTGCAATTTCAGAGGTGTAGTGGAGAAAGAAACCAGACTGTACTAGAATGAAAAGTGCATGAGAGATGAGGAAGTAAAGACAAATGCATTTAGACAATCTTTCAGAGAGTTTGGCTGGGAAGGGACGATGAAAGATAAACTACAGTAGGGGGAAGGTAGTGAGTATCCCTTTGCTTTTGAAAATTTTCAAACCCAAAGAAAAGTTGAAATTACCATACAAACAGCATCCATATATCCCCTCACTCAGATGCAATGATTCACTGATATTTCCTCACTCAATTCATCTTTCTAGATAGATACTTTATTTTTTTCCCGGAGTATCCTTTGTAGACGTTCTAGCACTTTAGACCTAAACCCTTCAGCATAAATCTCCTAAGAACCAGACAATTTGGTTCCCCATCTAAGACAATCAACATTAATGCAATAGCTTCCTCCAACATGCAGTTCATACTCACATTTCCCCAATTATCATGAAAATATCCTCAAATATTCTTTTTATTTCTTTGATCCAGAACCCAATCAAGGGTCACATATTACACTTGACAGTTATATATCTTTAGTTTTTCTCCAATGTGTAACAGTCCATTGCTTCCCTCTATTTTTCCTGTCATTAAATCTGTTGAAGAATCCAGGCTAGTTGTCCAGTGGAACATTCCACATTCTGGATTCATCTAACTGTGTCATTGTCATAGTTTCAGGTCAAATCTTTCTTGTAAGAACATAGGCAATCAGTAGCACATAATGTCGTGCCATTCCACTTTTGGGATGCCAAGCTTGATCACTTGATTAAGGTGATGACTGCCAGACCTAGGGTGGAAAGTTGTTAAAGATTGGAGAAATGTATTAAGTAGTAAGTAGAGCAGGAGAGCTTGATAATGCAGGAAGAGAAAGGATAATCAATGGAATGAGGCCCCCAGGGAGGGAGGAGGGGATGGGACTAGCCTTAAACAGAAAGAGAAACATCTCTTCCACTGAGTCTGAAGGAAAGGGAAAATCCAGTGCAGATGCTAAGTATATAGGTGTGATGCAAGAAGTTGATAAATTTCCAGTCTGACGACCCTTATTTTCTTTATGAAATAGGAGGCAAGATCTTCTGCTGAATGTGAGGGGAAGTGGTGGGCTTGAAGAGTTGAGATTTGAGGGTATGGAGAAAGTTCTATGTAACTGCCACTGAGAAGAGGAGAGCAGAACAGGTGGACTGCCAGGCAATTGTTGATGACTTAGCAGAAGTTGGATCCATCTGTGGCCCGGGCATAGAGGCAGAGGTTGTAAATAATTAGATGGGTCAAGGAATGCTATCTGGCCAGCTTGTGGATTGTACAGATAGTGAGAAAAAGGAGTTGAGGAAAGGGAAGGCAATGAAGGCAAGATAATGGGGCTGCTGGATATAGAGAAAATAGAAGGATCTGGGAAGTAGAGGTGTCAAAATGGTCAAAGAACAGATGCAGAGGGAAAAATGTGTGAACAAAAGCTATTGTTAGGAGATGAGAAATTTGAATTAAAGCTTCTGGAAATGGAGAAGTTTGAGATGATGGCAAGGTCTAGGGATGTAGTCTTGGAAGTGGATGGCTGAGAAGGAGTGGAGGTGGTATTGTTTTGCACTGAGGGCAGGGTATTGAGCCATTCATGGAGATATTGAAGGTGCTCATGATAATGTCTGGTCTTGGAGTGAGAGGAAAATTCAAAGGAATCCAGGCATTTGTTACTAGCTGACACCAGCACCCCCCGCTTGCAAGTTTAGCTATTGTAAATGATGTAGTACCTCTTGAAAATGATACTCCTAAGCATATAAAATGATCATGGAAATTTCATACCTGAAATTTTGGTCAGAGAAACTGTGTATGTAGTATTCAGGGCTTTTTTTTCTTCCTTTTAAGGTGCTTTTAGCCTTGCAAGCTATAGGACTTTTATTAAAAAATCCTTTTAGAGAAGTTGCCTTCCTGTGAATGATCTATCTTAATCCCTCACCTGGCAGCCCTGTTTTAGCACAGTTAGGTTAGTTATGTTTGGATAGTCTCTTTGAAATAGGGCACTGGATTAGACCAGTGAGAAGTTCTTGAGTTTTTAAAAAATTGTTGACCTCTTAGAAAATTTGATGAAAATATGGCTCTCAGAAAAATGATGTTTGTAGCTACCCATTTAATTTTGCATGCCTAAATTTGATTGTTGTGGCTATTTTTTTTTCAGTTTTCCAGCATTATGACTACAAGTATACTACAAAGTCAGTTGGTCTGTTAGCTAAAAGAAAAAGAGTCCTATTACAATATTTTCTCCTAAATTTGTCTCTGAGATCAGATCATTTTCTATAGTTAATTAGGTCTAGAGCTACAATATAAATTCTCCCTCTGCGACCTGATTTTTCTCTTCTAGACTGATCCTTCCCTGTTGGAACACCCAAGTGTCTTATGCTATTCACCCCAACAGATTTTATTTAAAAAGGACCAATCTCTTCAGCTGTAACAGCTGAGACTGACATCCTGTTTGCTGACTGGCAATAGCCCAACCCTGCAGCTGTAAATGAAAGTGGTGGAAGGGACATCGGAGACACTTATCATTCAGCCAATTCACTCTCATCTGGGAGTCGCAAGTCAGAGAGAGGGGTTTTGGCACAGAAGGCAGAGCAAGCAACTGATGAGCTGATAACAGGGTCTCTGCTGAACACGTCTGTGCTCCTGGTTTTAAGTGTACTTAGAAATGACAAGCCTAGGAGGAGACCATAGAGCAAAATGAGGAAAAAAAGAAAGAAAAATGAGAAAAAAAAAGCCTTCCCCCCAAATAAGGAAGTAAGCAACACTGAAAACAAGAGTTTCAAAGAGAAATTGTGCTTGGATGTAGCCTTATTTTTTTTTTTTTTACTCTTCTTATTAAAATCATTCATCAAGATGGTATCTCTCATCTCTGTTGAAAGGTCATTACAGTTTCTCCAAAGCAGCATTAGGAGATCTGCTCAGTATCCCAACTTAGGTTTCAGAGTGGGTGCAAATCCTAATCTCTTTTAGAAAACAAGTGGGTTCCTTAAATCAGATTATTTCTTCCCACTTTTCCTCCTAAGAAGAAAAGTTACCTTCCCTCTGCCTCTTTCTGTTTCTTCTTTTCTCCTCACCCAGTCTTCTCAGCACCGTAAGACCTCCATGGTAAAAACAGCTGCACCCTTCTCTGACCAGGCAGTTGTGTGGCTAACAGACCAACTGACTTGGCCTGATGGCAAGAGACAGGGATGAAAACTCCGGGGCCAGCAGGAGGCCAGCAGGTGCCACTGCTACTGACTGGCAGGCTGGTCTCAGGGGCAGCTGAGTTCTCCTATTCCAGCTGCTGACAGTTACCCAGTAATGAGGGGAACTCACAGGAGAAACCATGGGGTGGAGGAGGTCTGGCAGGTGGGTGCAACCGTGTGGTAACTTGGTTATTACAGAAAATACGAGCATCTTATATTTTGTTATAAGCTTGTGGGTTTGGGGCATTTGGGTTACTTTAGTGAGCTTCAGCTCCCACCCCCCAGATGGCTCCCTTGTCTGTTTGCTCATTGTTTTTGCTCGTTGTTTGTGCTCGTTGTCTGCTCATTGTTGTGTTTTTTTGTTTTGTTTTGTTTTTTGTTGTTTTTGTTCATTGCTTGTTTATTCTTTCTTTAGAACAATTTATTGAAGTATATCATTCATACATGAACATACATAAACTATAAGTGTTCAGTAAACATCGTGAGCTTACAAAACAAACATGTGTAACATCATACAGGGCTCCCACATATCACCCGCACCCCCCAAACACCCTGCGTTGTTGTGAAACATTTGTTAACAAATCGTGAGAAAGCATCATCAAAGTATTACTACTAACTATAGTCCGAATCTTCCTCCCTTATACATTTTTTTAAAGGATTTATTTATTCATTTATTTACTTTTATCCATTTTTACCCCCACCCCCATGTTTTCGCTGTTTCTGGGCAACCCTCTGTGTCCATTTCCTGCCATCTCTTCTCATCCTTCTCCTCCTGTCTTCACCGGAATTCGATCCCTGGAATCTCCAATGTGGGAGAGAGGCATCCTACCACCCACGCCACCTTAGTTCCTGGTTTTTCAGTGTGTCTCGTCTTGGTTCTCCCCTGCGTCACCCTCCCGTTACATCATCATCTTCCTGCATGGCTCGCGGGGCCTGACAGTGCACCTGGGGATGGGGCCTGACGGCTCATCCACTCTCAAGGCCTGGCGGTGCACCCACGCATGGGGCCCACTGGCCCACATGCCTTCTATATTTTTCTTTTTTTTATTTTTACCAGGAGGTCCTGGAGATCAAACCCAGGTTCCTCCATATGGGAAATGGACACCCAACCATTTGAGCCACATCCATCCCCCTGCTATATGTCTTAAGGTTGACCAAAGATACCCACAGTTACAGTCTTTTCCCATACAGGATGGTCATATAATAAATCAGGCTTAGTTTATCACCAGCATTCTAAAAACCAGACCTAGGGAGAAAAACAAGCTCTGGGGACACATGCATGGTTTCTAATATAGCGAATGTTTAGCCTACCCTGATTATTGCAAAATCAGGTCAGTGAGAATATTCACAATGTTTATTCTTTAGGAGGCACCAGGAACTGAACCTGGGACTTCCCATGTGGGAGGTGGGCACTCAACTGCTTGAGGCACATCCGCTCCTGTAGTGAGCTTTTTAATGTTGTTTTTAAAGATTGGATATACCACGGTGGACCTCAAGAGGGAGAGTCTGAGCTTTCTGCTAATAAGGTGCATGGGAAAATTTTGTTGTAGAGCAAATAATAATGGAGAAAGCAAAAGAACTGGGAACATGTTTGGCCCCAAGTTTGTGGCACAGTTTGTATAAATAATGCTTCACTTCTGGAAGCTTTCAGCTTTCAGTAAGAGTCTCAGTGTTTCACTCCTAATCAGACATTGTATGGCCTTGTTGTCTAAAACCTCAAATAGGGTAGTCTTCGGAGAAGAGTCTGGGAAATACTCACATAACTCTTTCACTGCCATCCTTTACAAACAAGACTCCAGAAAAGCATCACTAGGTTTGTCTGATATTTGCTGCATTCCTACCTAAATAGCCATTACCTGGATCTCTGGTAGCTAGGAAATAAATAAGATTTAATAGGTTCCGACTGACAGGGCGGTACAATCCGGCTGACTTTGTTTTGAAACAAGATTAGATACCCTCATAGGAGCTGTGAGAGTGTAAATATGTGTTAAACGTGGCACTGAAAGCCTGTTAGACACAGCTCTGGGCTTCACAAAGGTGTGAGGAGGAAAAAATTTCCTTGGTGCACAAGTGTTGAACATTTTAACACCCTCTGTCTCCGTGGATGAAATACTGTCATCCTGTTTGGTCTAAAGAGTCTGTGTTCTTCTTTAATATTCAGTTTTACTCGAGAAAATGATACACAATAATTTTCAGAAGGAACTATCTTCGGAAGAGGTCAGGTTAGAAAAATTAAAGGCTCCAGGCTGCTGAAGATCTTATTAAGAGACAAAATATATGCAGATGAAGACAAAGCCACACTTCAAGATGGAGGCGAATGCTTAGGGCAGATTATAAAGAGCCTCTAAAAATCTTTTCTGGTCAGAAAATGACTATTGGGGGCTTTCATTGTGCTGACCTGCAGGCATAGTGTGGTTATAAAACTCTCTTCCCAGCAGCATTGATTTCATTCCAGGACACCCAGTGAGTTTAAAGAAGCTCTGGATAGACATGCCTGCCTGAAATGAAAATGAATGAATGAATGAATAAACAAACAAATAAAATAAATGTGAAAGTAACAGGAGAAAGAGGGAGAGGGAAGAATGAAAGAGCAGGTGATAGAGAAGACCTAAGGAGAGTGGGTTTTCCATGGACTTCCTCTAAGATATCTTCAGATTGTTTGCTGATATTTAGGGTTAACAATTCAAAGCAGCCCCCGATCTCCATAGCCAAGCTGGGTTGATGCTGAATCTGTGCTACCTATACCCAGTTACCTGACCAGGTGGGTGCTTTCCACCCACAGGAGAGTGACTTGGCTGGCAAGACAGCAGGAGTGCCAGATTCTGCCATCTACCCAGCACTCTGCGGTTCTCTGGGGTCCCAACATTTCCAGGAAAATGGCTGAGGTCATCCTGTGGCCTGGTGGTGGAGGCGGAGGCTGGGCCTTGTTGTCAGTCAGTCAGGGCCACTTGCAGCTCAGGCTGTCAGGTCCCAAGATTCAGGGATGAAGTCACAGGTGTCTGTTAGCAATGAACAGTCAGAATAGATATAGAACATCAAGAGTAGACCATGTAGAGAAAGTGAGCAGGTTTGTCCTGGTGAAGTTACATTTGCGGGAGGTATACAGGGGATATGGAAAAAATCTTTGGGTGTGATGTGGTGCAACCTATTCCAGAGCCTTTGGATTTTAGCTTTCTTAAAATGCCAGGTCCCAGCCTTCAACAAGAGCTGGGTGCTCTATTTGGTTGGTTGATGGGCTGAGACCCATCAATTTCAATATCCCTAGATTATGGCAAAATCGTTTAAAGGCTCCTCTGACTGATGGGCTCTTCTTTTTCTCTTCCATCATCACAGCATGTCGACTATGTGCTTGCCATAATTAATTAACTTAATCTTAATAGAAAACTTCAATGATGTATATCAACTCTCAAACTCACTAAGATGAAGGGAAAAAAAGACTAAAATTTTTTTCTTGCTTAACAGAATCCCCTGGGGAAATCAGAAGCTAAGGAAATTTCCAGCAATAAAATTAAAAGACTATTCCCTCAGTGGATTAAATCAAATAATAGGGAACAATAGTTGCTGTAACTTGACTGTAAAGGACATTTTAGTGTTATTTCAGAGTTAACAATGCTGGCGCACAAAAGACCTTCAATAAATTTAGAAAGAAAAAAAGGAAGGAAGAAGGAAGGGAAGGAGGGAGAGAGGGAGGGAGGGAAGGAGGGAGGGAAGGAGGGAGGAAAAATGGCATGAAAAGTAAGGCTAACTCAAGTTTAGTTCTGATTTTTGAGGAAGCCAATGAAAGGGCAGCCTAAAATTCACATAAATATGTATTTAATTGCTTCCAAACACTTTTGACATATCAATAGCTACACTGTGCAGAAAAAGAACTAATGATCAAGAGGATCCAGTGGAAAAGTTCCCCCAAAATGCCTTCAGTTAGGATAATGAGAACCATCTGAAACTGGAATAAGTAAAACTTATCTGAGTTAGGTACAAATAAAACTTACCAGGAAAAGTGATCTCCTGAAACTCTTGAATTGAAACGAGAAAGAATATGGTACCCCATATTCTTGACCTCAAAAAATACACACACACACACATACACGTGTATAGTTCTTAATTATAACATTCAGTTGTGGATATCAGTGCTCACTGAAGACCTAGCATGGTAATTAAATAAAAGCTGACTATAACATTTGAGAAACCCATTTTTACAATTTGGGAGCTGGTTATTAGCATAATGTTGACAGGTGATTTGTCCCAGTCCATAGTCTTTTAATTTGGGGCTTAGGTTTAGAATTGTATACACCTTTATCACTCTGCCATAAATTCTAAGTGAAGAATGTGACCTTAATCCACAGATTTTAATAAAAACTCAATTAATGCCAAATGATTAATGATGGCAATCTGAAAATCCTCTTTTGAATTCACATACAGAAGAGAAGACTGGAAAAAATGTAAAGACGGAATATAAAGAAATCAGACCAAAGGAAGAAGAAGGAAATAATGAGAAAGTCATGAGAGGCAATTAAAAGTAAAAGAAAACCCAAGAAAAGTCATTGACCCAATGGGCCAGAGCACCCAAACCCAGAAGACTGCTGGCATGACACCACCAGAACCATATTACACCATCCACTAGAGCTGCACGGCTCTCCCATCTAAAACATGAGGTCTTATGTCCAGAGCCATTTACATTTACTGCCTCTGGTACTCTATCAGCCATATCATCCACACAATACAGACTCCGCCCTCCAGAGTATAGGGACCTGAGCCAAACACCATTGCTTGTTCGGCCAACTTGCTTCAACATACTGATAATGCACCAACAGGAGTTTCCAGTTTTCTTTCCCATCTCTACATTTTTCTTGCCAGTTTGAGAATATATATGCTTACACACATTCCTTCTTTTATTCTGTATTAGTCATGTGTCTTTCACTCTTCCTTAATCTTTCTTATTTAATTTTAAAAGGTTTTATATTCTATTAGGACTTTGCCTATTATTTGGGAATTATAATTTGAGTATAAACAAATTAAGACACTTCTGTTGCAAGCAACAGAATCCCAACCCAAACTGACTTTAGCACAAAAGGGAATTTTTTGGTTCTCATGGTGGAAAAGTCCAGAGCTACAGGTATGACTGGGGTCCATAGGCTTGAAACATGTCAAATCATTAAAACTCATTTTTCTTCTTTCATTTCTATATTTGCATAATTTTCAAGACAATAATCTCCCCCTGCCTGACACCATATACAAAAATTAACTCAAAATAGATTAACAAACTAAATATAAGAAATAAAACTATAAAACTCTTAGAAGATAACATAGGGTAATATCTTTAGGACCTTGAATTAGGCAATGTATTCTTACACTTTATACTAAAAGCATGAACAACAACAACAAATAGATAAATTGGACTTCATTAAAATGAAGAACTTTTGTGGATCAAAGGGCATTATTAACAAAGTCAAAACACAACCTACAGAATTGGGGAAAATATTTGGAACCCATACATTCAATAAGGATTTAATATCCATAATATATAAAGAACTCCTATAACTCAACAACAAAAAGGCAAAGAATCCAATTTAAAAATGGACAAAAAATTTGAATAGACATTTCTACAAAGAAGATATGCAAATGGACAAAAGCCCATGAAAAATGCCCAACATAATTAGCCATTAGGGAAATGCAAATCTAAACCTCAATTAGATAATACTTCATACCCACTAGAATGGTTATATTTTTTGTTAGAGAAGTTGTGAGTTTTCAAAACAATCATGCATACCATACAGGAATCACATACATTGCCCCACCACCAACACCTTATATTGTTTTGACATATTAGAATGACTATTTTTTTTTAAAAACAGAAAATAACAAGTGTTGATGAGGATGGGTAGAAATAGGAACCCTCATACATGTTGGTGAGAACATAAAATAGTGCAACCACTGTGGAAAACAGTTTGGTTCTTCAGAAAGTTAAACATAGAATTACCATATGGTACAGCAATTCCTCTTCTAGCTATACAACCAAAAGAATTGCAAGCAGGAACTCAAACAGATATTTGTGCACTAATGTTTATAGCTGTATTAGTCACAATAGCCAAAAGGTGGAAGCAACCCAAGTATCCCCCCAACAGATAAATGGATAAACAAAATGTGGTATATACATACAATGGAATATTGTTCAGCCATTAAAAGGAATGAAGTTTTGATGTATGCTACAACATGGCTGAACCTCAAAGACATCATGTTGAGTGAAGTAAGACAGACACAAAGAGACAAATAGTGTATGATTTCACTTCTATGAAGTAACTAGAATATGCAAAACCAGAGACAGAATGTAGGTTACAGATTACTAGGGGTGGAAGGCTGAGGAAGGGAATGGAGAGTTAAAGCTTAATGGGTACAGAGTTTCTGTCTGGGGTGATGGAAAAGTTTTGGTAATGGATTTCAGTGGCAGTATAGCATAACATTGTGAATGTAAATAATACAAATGAATTTTATATTTGAAAGTAGTTAAAATGGGAAATTTAATGTTGTATGCATGTTACCATAGTAAAATTAAATATAAAGAAAAAAAGAAAAAGGTAGGAAGGGAGGGAGGGAGGGAGGGAGGGAGGAAGGTAAAAAGATATTCTCCATATGGGAGTTCCCAGCAACTTCAAGCAGCTCTCATCCTTATTTTAATAGCTAGAAATATATGCAAGAGCTTATCTTTTCCAATAATTCCAGCAAAACTCATAAGATTGACTTGCCTTGCCTGACTTGGACCACATCCCCATCGCTGAACCAGTCAGTGTAGCCAGCAGCATGGAATATGCTGGTTGGTTGTTCTAGAGCCACATACCAATATCTCGAGCTACGGGGTGGGGTCAGTTCCACCAGAAACACATGGACTAGAAATAGTGGTAGGACCAGAAAGGGGAATGAGTTGTGGGTAAACAAAAGAAATCAGCGTCTACTGCATCCTCTTTCTCCTCATTTTCTGTTTCTCTACATCCCTACAGTCTTAAGAAGGCCTTCCTTTGGTTTTCCAGAATAATTTCTCCTACCTCCAGTTCCCATGGGAAAATGAATTGTCCAGTTACTTATCAACCTGAGCAGTGTGCTCCTCATTCCGTCACCTCCTTTCTCTTCTCTCAGAGTTTTCTGACTAACTAAAAATATTCTCCTCAGTGTTTTCTCCCTGCTTTCAAGACTCTTCTATATGACTCACCTCTCGTCAATTTTCTCTTCCCTGGTTACTTCCACTTTATTCCAGATTGTATCCCACCCTTCTGCTTTCTGCTCCCATGTCTCTTACTGCTTCCCTTTGTACCATACTTCCAGCATTCTTGAGCTATTAGGCATAGGTACCTTTAACCTGCCAAACGATTCTGGCCTTAACATAGGAAAACATAAATTACTTGTGAAACTATCATCCAAAAAGAAATAGATTTTTAAAAATCCATGGGAAATGGAGGTGGGATGCCGTGGGAAATTTAGTATAACGAGAGATGGTAAGGATTACAAAAATAATGTACATGGGTAAATAAATGTACGGGATTATTTTGCTTCTGAGTTCCAGAGGTTATCAGTTTGGTGGTATGGGTTTATCCTGGAAGGTTATGGCAAAAATCCAGAATTTATAGGCTGAGCTTTCTTCCCCTATCAAGATACGTATGCTGAGATTACAAAATCTACAGAAGCCTAGTGGGTGTCATAAATGAGAACAGAACTGGGAATCAGACATAGGGAGGGATGGTGACTGTGTTCAACTGGAGCGTGCATGACTCTTCTAAAGGTGGTATGTAGTGGTTAAGAGCACAGATTCTGGAAACAGACAACCTGAATCCAAACCCTGATTCCACTGTTTTTCACCTGTGTGATCTTGGTCTAGATATTTGATCTCTCTGTGCCAGTTTGTGCCTCACTTTCCCATATATAAAATGAGAGTATCATTAGTACCTGCCTTGTAAGATTGTGGTGAATGCTAAATGTGTTAGTATATGTAAAGCACTTAGAATGGTTTCTGGCACATAATGAGCACTATATAAATGTTGGCACTTGTTAATTTTAAATACAACCAATTGTTTCCTTCCAGGATTGTGTGCTATCTTATGAGATCTTCTAACATTTCAAGACAAGCTGGAAAATCAGTTTTCTTCATGTTAAGTTCCTTGACTATATGTGTTTGAACTCATTGAAAAAATATTTTAAAACACTATGATTAGGAATGCATTCAGCTGCAAGTTACCAAAAATCTAGCTTACGGTGGCTTCAACAAATACCAGTTTATTTTTTCACATTAAACAAAGTCTTTGGAAAACTGCTTGGCAGTGCATATCTTATGACCCAACAAGAAATGTGTTTATCATCAGACCATAAGTCTGTTTAAGAATGTTCATAGGGGGGCAGATGTGGCTCAAATGGTTGGGCGTCTGTCTGCCATATGGAGGGACCTGGGTTCGATCCCCGGGACCTCCCGGTAAAATAAAATAAAAAAATATATATAGAAGGCGCATGGGCTGCCAGGCTCTGTGTGCCGGTGAGCTGCCGGGCCCCAGGAGCCATGCAGCAAGATGATGACGTAAAAGGAGAGAGACAAGACGAGATGCTCCGAAAGCTCCAAAAACCAGGAGCCGAGGTGGCACAGATGGCAGAACACCTCTCTCCTACATCGGAGGTCTTCAGGATCGAATCCTGGTGAAGACTGGAGGAGGAGGATGAGAAGAGATGAAACAGACAGAGAGAATTGCCCAGCGAATGGACACAAAAACAGCAAATGGGGAAGGGGGGTTTAAAATGGATCAAGTAAATAAATAAATCTTTAAAAAAGAAAAAAAAAAAAAAGAATGTTCATA
>JAQZBX010024300.1:0-14788 GCA_029593785.1 Cabassous unicinctus
ATCTAAAGTTTCTTTAAAAGTAAAAATAAAAAAATAATTAATAAAAATGAAAAAAAAAAAGACAAATATAGAACTTTAAGGACATCATGTTGAGTAAAATAAGCAAGACACAAAAAGACAAATATTATATAATCTCACTGATATGAAATAATTAGAATAATCAATCTCAAAAAGTCAGAATCTAGAATATAGGTTCTATACGGGGTGGCATGGTGTGGGGTAGGGAATAGGGAGTTAAAGATTAAAAGGCACAGAATTTCTATTTGTGATGATGGAAAAGTTTTGGTAATGGATGGGGGTGATGGTAGCCCAACAGTGGGAATGTAATTAACAGCACTGAATTTATATATTTGAATATGGTTAAAAGGAGACATTTTAGGTTGAATATATTACTAGAATAAAAAAGACAACTATAAAATAATTGAATATATTACTAGAATAAAAAAGACAACTATAAAATAATTACAGAGACAAATAGCTTTATAATACATTAATGCTGCTTGGAGCAGTATAAACTGTCATGTTCATGTATTTGAAAAATAATATTGTATTACCATAAATAATCTTTAATGCAGATTTTTTATGATTTCAGACCTAGATTTCGCCCTGGGCCAAATTAGTCCAATAATTGCAAAATAAGACAATGCAGTTTTTGAACAAAGGTTGATCATTCACGTCAAATTTTCCCATCTTATGGTCTGGTAACTTCTTTTTGTCATGCCTGTTATCATGAATCTAGAAATTCCCAATGACTGATTGCCTGGCCACCTGTTCTGGTAAATAAAGTTGTATTGGAACACAGCCACACTCATTGTTTCAGACATTGTCTGTGGCTACTTTCACACAACAAGAACTGTTCAAGAGTTGAGCAGTTGTGACAGAGACCATTAAGCCCTCAAAATCTAACATATTTACTCTCTGGCCATGCACAAAAAAAGTTTATGACCCCCTGCTGTGAATACTCATACAATTTTTATCCTTTTAGATAGATAGAGGGGGATTTTCTTCACTCAAAGGATGAATTAACTTAAACTACTTACTTTTATCTCTGTGAATATTCAAAAATAAACCTTGAATGGGTTAAGGGAAGAATTGCCTGAAGCAGTGCTGTCCCACGGAAACATAATGTAAGTCTAGTCAATTTTTAAATTTTCTAGTAGCCACATAAAAAAGTAAAAAGAAACAGGTGAAATTAATATAAATAATATATTTTATTTAACGCAAAATATCAAAAATATTCTCATTTCAACGTGTAACCAATGGGCAAAATTGTTAATGGCTTATTTTACATTCTCTTATTGTTGTTGTAAGATTTCGAAACCCAGTGTGTCTTTTATACTTAGGACACACCTCAATAGCCACATGTGGCTCGTGGCTACTGTATTGGGCAGTGCAGGGTTAGAGGCAAAGGAAAGCAGTTGACCTTTTACATTCTTTTGCATTTGCTCATTCAACTTTAAAACATGCATAGGTGGTACAAAGATAAATAAAACAGAGACCTTGTTCTGCTAATTTGCTTAAATACTTACATCTTACTCACTAAAACTAATTTGTAATCCCCAAATCAATGCCCACGGTGCTTTCATGGTCACGCACAGACGTGTGCAAAGAAGCAAAAATATCGAGTTGCCCGACACGCATGTTGCTGGGTGAGGTCAAATGAGGCAATGCTCTGCCTTCTTGTTTCAGTTCTTATACTTTAAACAATTGTCCTTGTTTGGTGCTACATTTTCCCCATCCTTGTGCTTTTTGTGGGTGATTTTGGCTGTTTAAAATTGCCCCCAAGCATAGTGCTGAAGTGCTGTCCAGTGCATTAAGAAGGCTAAGATCTGCCGAATGGAGAAAACATGGATGTTAGAGCAGCTTTGTACAGGCATCAGTTATAGTGCAGTTGGCTGTGAGTTCAATGTTAATGAATCAACAATGTGTGTTAAATAAGAGATTTTTCAACAGAAACACACATAAAACAAGGTTATGCACTGATCAGTTGATCAAAACATTGTAACCAGAGGCTCACAGGAACCTAGCCCTATATTTTCCCTAGGAGCAGTGGTCTAGTATTTGCTAATTCAGTGTTCATGGTGACTTTACAGAACATAACTGCTATGAATAATGAGAATCAAATGTAGTTATTGTACAGTTCTCTGATCATGGACATTAGGAATAGCCTGCTTGACTTCTGGAGGGTCCTCCACTTACCAGAGCATGAGCAGGTCGACCAAAGACGGTAGGAAGAGAATTTCAATCTTTAAAACACTTTATATACCACTGCCTTTTTTTTTTCTTGTACCAAAAAAGTCAGCAGCCACTAGTCAACAAAGAACTGCTTTCTGAAGTGACCCAGACTATTTCATTTCATGGGAATTTATTAAGTTGCATTTATTAAGCTTCCCCAAGAAATAGAAACAATCAAATCAAATAGGAGATTTAATGTATGGATGTCAAGGTAGTTCACAGAATCAAAAGAAAAGCTGAAAACTTAGCCCTTTAGATGGCAGAAATGGGAAAATTCCAGGGTCTTGCACAGGAGGGCAGGGTCTATTCTCTTTCTGCTATATGGTAACACAACTCCATTGACTTTCAATCTCTACTTTTCTCTCCAAATTCCAACTTTCTGGGAAGAGAGAATAAGACTGACCCAGCTGGGGTCCTGCAAAAGGATCCATCAGCCAGACTCCTGGGACAAGTGCCACTCAGGTGAGTGTCATTGGGTGACATATAGTCTCCCCAACTTGTATCCACTTCTAACCCGATAGCCCTCATATTGCTCTGCATTTGGGGCCACCAAAGAATTATAACTCCCAGTTATGCAACAGGGAGTGGTGGAGAGGACAGATGTGTAAATGTGATGTGTAAGGTGTGAATGTGACAGTGGGGAGGGTGGAGACAGGAGTTACTATTAGAGTGGCATATTTGGGGAAGGTTTGGTGTACCTTGTTCTGCTTGTGACAGGAGAAGGACCACTGACTGATGAAAGTTCCCCAAGAAGATATTTCCCTCCATGTGGTTAGAGATCAATCTTCAGGAACAAGAAATGAGGAATCAACACTCATCAGAATGCATTAGATAAGTGAACATTAGTGACTGAAGATTTGAAAATTTGGCTGGGAATTGTGCTCTTCAACCTACCTTCCAGCTTAAGATTTTAGAGGAAGAGTAAAAGAACTTTCTATGCCCAACTTCATGCCAATAAGCATGAAAAAATAGAATAGACGATTTCCTTGAAATATGTAACTTATAAGAATTGATTCAAAAATAAATAGAAAACTTGACATTTACAATACCCATTAAAGAAATTGAATCATAGTTTTAAAATATGCTTAATACCTTGATTCCTGTACCAGATAAGAATACCATAAGTGAGGAAATTACAGAATAATCTTACATGCTAGATGAAAAATCTAAACAAACATTAGCAAATTGAACCTAGCAATATACTAAGTAAGATATATTATGCTCATGTTGGTTTTAACCAGAAATGCAATGATAATTTAATATTCAAGAGTCCTGTAATGTAATTCATGTTTAATATCACATTAAAAAAGCATTTGATGAAATTCAACACCCATTCATGATCAAAACTCTTAGTCAACTAGGAACTCAGAAACCTATAGCAAACATAATCTTAATGGGAAAATATTTGAAGCATTGCCTTTTAAATTAGGAGCAAGACAAGGATAACGGCTCTCATCACTTTTAGTCAACACTATGCTAGAGGTCTCAGCTAGTATAATAAGACAAGAAAAAGAAATAAAAGTCACAAGGATTAGAAACTCTTTTTAAAATTCCTATAGAAGGCACCAATCTAGATCAGATCTAGACTAGACCATAAGCACCCTCAGGGCAGGAGTCCAACATTCCTTGAATGACCGAATATCTTAATGTAACATTTCTTCTTGCTTCCTCTCTTTCTTTCCTCCTTTCAAAGCAGAAGAAAATGGGTTGGCTTTTGTGACAGTTTGAAGCAGGGTGGACCCCATGTTCTTAAAATCCAACTCAATTGTTTTATGAACAGGGAAATTGAGACCCTGGGAAGTTAAGTGCCTTGTTCATAGTCACCAGCCTACCAGCCTACTTACTAGGTTCAGCGCATTTTCATTTATTGCCTTCTTCTAAAATAGTACATATTTAGCTTCAAAGTTATGGCAAATATTTGTTGAAAGAGATAAATAATTACATTCTGTGAGCAATTATGGATGTTAAATTATCAAAAAAGGTGAAAAAGAAAATCACCCACAGATAATTTTATATTACTTAAAAATATTTCACTATCAATTTAAATTCAAATCAAGAAGGAACTTGGTTGGCTCCATGAAAATGAATTAGCAGAAACATTTTTATCCAGACTTTATTGTATCTGATGAAACCTTTTTTTAAGAGAAGGCTTTAAATTAAAAGACCAATCATTTCTTCATCATATAGAGGAAACATTTTGTAATGTAAAATCCCATTTACTGAGTTGTTAAACCGGGCAGTAAAATTCTCTAGACCACTGGGTTTTACACACACACACACACACACACACACTCTCACACTCACAATTTTATTAGACAAACAGCAAGTGTGTATCCTGCTGTTAAAGCAAAGTGGTATAGAAGGAAACCGTGATATTCAAAGGAACAACCCTGTATATTTTGTGTTGGCATACTTAGAGAAAAGCAAATGAGGCAAACTTGAAACTGATATTGACTGCCACAAAATTTAGAGTCCAAGAGTTAAGTTAGGTGCTGCAGTTAAAACGATGTGGCAATAACTGATCCAATAATTCCTTTTATGGAAAGTATCTCTGACTTGTTTCTGAAACTCTCAATATTCCAAATATCATGGTCCAGATATGGTTCAGCCTTTGAGTTTTTCCCAGAAAAGAAGCAACAGCTATGCCTTTTTCCGGTGCTTTTATGCAGAAAAATCTCTGTCACTAACACCATAGACGACTGTAAGCATCATTTAATCTCTTTGAGCTTCAGTTTCCTGTTCAGTAAAATAAAGCAGGTGATCTCTTGAGAATCCTCAGGGTCTTTAAAACTATAATTCCAAGGCTTGCAAGATGAAAATCAATAAGAAAATAAATTCTAAGAAAATGTGAGACTAATATGTTTTCCTGTGCTTGGGCAGAGCTGTGACTGGCCTCTTGGAATGCCATTCTTGGACTTTGACCCCCTTTCTTTCTACCGTAATTAATGTACCCTTTGTTTAGTATTTTATTGACTCTTTAAAGTAGTAAAGAGAAAACACAAACACATTCACAATTTTATTAGACAAAAAAGAATTTTATAAATGACATTATCTTCTCTCATAACTATGACATATAAACCCATCTTTCAAACAGAATCCCAAATGACCTCTTCGATGCAAATATGGGTTTTTTCAATGTGGCATTCAGATATGGGAAAAGACCATTTAATTCAAGACCCAGCCCAATGTGAAGACTTGGTCTAATCTTGGCTCCGTAGATGAGAGACCACTTGTCAAAACCAGGGCCTGCACCCTTTTAGGGAGAGGAATTCTTATTCTGTTGATCTAGTCTGTGAGGTCCTTGTAGGAGCTGATACCACGCTACTCAACAACAGTAGATGAGTGCAAGAGAAGTCTTCTGTTTGCTGATTACCCACTCAAGACCATGGCCTCTAATCCTGTATGCCCCTTAGTTCAGCTACTTCTCTGTATTGGGGAAGAAATTCAACACAACATCAATCCTGATTCCCACTGTTGCCAGTAAATGGTGACTCAATTTAATGTCAACTCAAATTTAACAGGTGCCATATGAGGAGCAATCATATTTTTTAATTTTTAAATTTAACCACCATAATTACTTTACTATTGAATCCCCAGCAACTAGCATAGTGCCTGATGGGCACACAGTATTTATTGAAGGCTAAATAAATGAATGAATGAACGGATGTCATTATAGTCTGGTGAGGAATTTTATGTGATTTGAAAGTGGAGAGAAGGGCTGCATGTATAGCTCACTTAAAAAAAAAAAAAAAAAAAAAATTCCTGGACTTCATTTCCCTCCCTATCCACAGGTAGGTTCCAGGAACCCGTCTTCCTTCTCTTGTGCACTGTGGCTTAAAAAACCCTTCCATAGCTCACCTCCCAAACTCACCCTCTATCTGGCCTCTCCTTTGTCACAACTCTTCACTTTATATTTTGTTCTCTTCTCTCTGCTCATAACTTTGGACTTGATACTTTAGCCTGTTTGGGGGATTCCAGAGCCCATCTTTATTCAGGTAGGTACTTTATGTACATTTCATCCTTAATCATTTTCTCAATTTTATAAATAAAGAAAATCAGACTAAGTGATATTAGGTAATTGGTCAGATCCCACAGGAAGTGGAAGAGTCAGATTTGAACGCTGGTGGATTTTAGTCCGAAGCCTGTACTCTTTCCTAGATGACTGCCTCCATCATCCAGCAAGCAGGGTCTCCTAAAGGAAATTATATGCTCATCACTTCTTAAATAGAAAATATTGAACATAAAATAACCTTGATGGCTCAAAAATGTAATTAGGAATATGATTGCCAAGGACATGGAGATTACTAGATTACGTAGGACTATTTCACCAAAAACAAAATGGCCTCCAGTTACTATAATTTTCAAATCTTTATGTCTGGTTCTTTTTCATTACCAGCCATCATGTCAATTTCTAGAAGCTTCTTGATCTCTTTTAAATTAGTTGTTTATAATATTTTGTGGGCTAAGAGACCAGGAAACCAGGTTTTTTAGGATATGCCTAAAACGAGAGAGGACAGTTGCTGAATGAGGGATTAAGAAAATGGAAGCAACGTACACGAGCTTAGTAAATTAGATCTGTGGCATTTATTTTAACTTCTGAAATGTCTTTTTCTTTGAGCTGTGTTCCCTCTTGATGAGATTATTAGAAAAATGACCTCTGGGTAAGTGAGTCACTACTGAAAAGAGGCATTATTTCCTTTAAAATGAATGAGGATGGCAGCTAATATTATATTCTATTTTCTTTCTAGAATGGATTCTTTGTTTAAAAATAAGCAAACAAAAAACCCAACAACAACAAAAAAAGGTGGAGCAATATACTCTAGGAACTAAGACCTAAAGTGAGTCACATTATATGAATAGCTAAGTTGATAGGAAAATAAATGTTGTTTTGCTCATAACAGTGAAAAGTCAATAAGCAGCAAATGAACATCTAAGCAGCAGGGCCAATATTCATTTAGATGTCCTTTGTAATTAAAAAACAACACCCAAGCAAAACAAAGCAACAGCAGTAAACACAATGCCTAGAAGGGTTACTAGATGCAGGGGAACAAATTGGTGTATAAACAGATTTATAAAACTTATTCATGAGACATCAATAGCTCATTAATGGAGCAGATGAAGAAGAGGTTCCTTTATTTAGAATAGGTTCTACAATTTAAAAATTCTGCAGTTTAAAATATAGTAAGGGATTTGAACATGGAAACTGCTGGTAAATATTTAGAACACGGAAATGGGAGGAAAACTCCTAAAATCTCAATTCTTTAAATTCTTGATAATCATTCAATAAAGGTATCTGGTTTTAATGCTGCTCATTCTCCAGCTGCCTCATGACACAAACATCTCCTTTACCCCTCCTCTTCGGGGTTTCTTATGACTATCTTCAGGTGGCCATAAGAGATGCTTTAATGAAAATAAAGCACCTTCTTATCTTTCAACCACTGTCTTGGACTCTAAACCCTAGCTTGTATAGCAGAGATGTTAAGTAGGTTTTTATCGGGGCTGCCAGCTCCTATCATTTGATTGTGCCTTCCTACAGTGTTATGTTTAGAAAGTTTCTGAACTCACACTTGTGCTCAGCAGGAAGGAATGTAGAGGTTGATTAATGATGTCTGCCACGGGCAAGATAGAGGTGATGGAAACACACATACAACAAATTGCCGTCCCTCTCCAATACCCTGCCTACAGTAAATCAAGAGAGACCTAGTTCCTGCTAAATTTCTCTCTTTGGCACTGGGCTCTCTGATCTTTTTTCTTTAGAAATATCAGCTTCCTCTATCCAGTACCTGCTTGTGGAATATCCAAGTATTTTGTTTCTGTATTTGAAGAGTATATATAAATTTGTTAACCATTTGGTGGGTTGATTATTGTGGTGGTTTGAAATTGTATGTACCCCCAGAAAACCATGTTCTTAAAACTAATCCAGGCTTGTGGGTATAAACCCATTCTAAGTAAGAAAGTTTAATGAGACGATTTCAGTGAAGGTGTGACCCACTTAATTCAAGATGGGTCTTAATCCTCTTACTGGCGTAAGAGGATTTGGGGGGACATGATTGATTACCCTGTTTTATCCTTTATAAACAGGATGAACAGAGAGAGAGTGCACACACCACGGAAGGAAGAAGCTGAAAGAAATGGAACATGGAAGAGAAGGAAGAGACCAGCAGCCACCTTCATGTGCCTTACCACGGAACAGAGGAGTCCAGAATCGCCAGCAGCCAGGCTTCAGGGAGAAAGCATCCCCTGATGATGCCTTGATTTGGACATTTTCACGGCCTCAGAACTGTAAGCTTGTAAGCTAATAAATTCCCATTGTAAAAGTCAACCCATTTTTGGGTTGCCATGTTTCTATCAATTTAACTTGGCTAACAAATATGAATTCTAATTAGTCCTCATGCTTCAAATAGCATCTTTATGCCAATGATTCCCAAATCTGTATCTGCAGCCTAATTTCTACGCAGAACGCTAGATGTATGTACCAAGCTTTCTATTTGATATGTCCACATGATATGCATCTAGTAGGCATTTTCAAACTTAACATGGCTAAATCAGAATTCCCAGTCTGCCCCCACCCAACCCCAATTTTGCTCCCCTTTAGTTTTCTCAAATCAATGGATTGGCTTCACCTTCCACCTAGTTGCTTAAGCCAAAAATCTGGGAGATTTATTCTTTCAATTATCACCTGAGGGTCACCTTCCCCCAAAGAATCCTTCCCTAACCATCACATCTAAAATAGATGGTCACCTAGGTAGTCTTTATAATGTCACTCTGTTTTAATTACCAGCAGAACACTAATAACTTTTTAATTATCAGCATAACACTAATAACACCTGATAGCTGCTACTTATTTACTTAATTGCTCTCTTTTGTCAATAAAATGCAAGTTCCATGGGACATAGAGAATATCCTGATTACCAAAACATATCTAGCATGAGAACAGTGCAGGCACATACTAGAAACCAAATACTTGTTGAATGAAGGAAATCCCTCAGACCTCAAAAACCCTGGATGGTATCAACCAGATGGTGAAGTTTGTCCCAGATATTTGCTCACCAGTAGTTATCTTTGTGGTTTTTGGAAAGAAGCATCTGCCCTATGGACAGAAGCCACGTATGTGATACACAGCAAAAGGGTCTCTGTAATAAATAGGTAATTCGAGACCTAGAGGGGAAGAAGAGAGAGAAGAGGGGAGAAGCAGTAATTGCCAAATATTTCCAAAAACTGATGAAAAACACCAGGTTCCAGATTCAAGAATCTCAGTGAGCCCCAAGCAGGATAAATACAAAGAAATCACACCTGGGAACATCGTATTTAAACTGCTGAAAACTGAAAAATGAACACAAAGAAAAAATTTAAAGAATATTGATATCAGCCAGAGGAAAAAGACACCAACTTTACAGCGGCAAAAATAAAGCAGCCAGTTCTCAACAGAAGTGATGGAATTCATTGAAATGATAGGACAACTTTAGAGAACTGAGTAAAATACTTGCCAAACTAGAATTCTATACTCAGAGAAAATACCTTTCAAACGTGAAGGCAAACTAAAAACGCTTTTTTTTTTTTTTTTTAGAAAACAGCAAACATTCACTAAAAAAGTTCTAACTAATGGGAATTCTTCAGATAGAAAAACAATGATCCCAGAAAGAAACTCAGAAATTCAGGAAGAAATTATAAACAACAAAAAGGATAAATGTGTGGGTAAACGTAAATGAGTATTGATTGAATATTTACCAGAAAAACAATAATAGTAATGTTTTGTGTGATTTAAATATATGCAGAAGTATAACACATCACAACAATAATTCAAAAGTGGTAGGGGAGAAGCATATGTGGCTCAAGCGATTGGGCTTCCGCCTACCATGTGGGAGGTCCAGGTTCGGTTCCCAGTGCCTCCAGGGGAGGATGAGCAAGACAGCGAGTTGACACAACGGGCAGGTGCAGCGAGCTGACACAAGATGATGCAACAAGATAGACTAGGAAAACGTAATGAGAGACACAGCGAAGCAGGGAGTGGAGGCGGCTCAGGCGATTAGGCGCCTCCCTCCCACATCGGAGGTCCCGGATTTGGTTCCTGGTGCCTCCTGAAAAGAAGACCAGCACACAACAAGCAGACACAGCAAATGCAAACAACAAGGGGGTGGGGAGAAATAAACAAATAAATAAAATCTTTTAAAAAAAAGTGTGGGAGGGCTAAAGAGAGCTAGAGTGATCTAAGGTTCTAGCATTATCAAGGTGGTGGTAAAATATTTTTCAGTCTGTAATACATTTTAAAAGTATGTTGAATTCACCAGGGTGGCTACTAAAAGAATATATACCTCACAAACTAGTACAGGAAAAATGGAATTAAAAAGCATTTGCCAAGACAGAACAATAAAAAAGAAAGAAAGAAAAAAGATAAAATCATTTGCCTAATCCAAAAGAAGGCAAAAGGGAAAGGAAGAAAGAAAAAAGGAATACAGAACAGGTAGGTTGAACAAAAAAATAAATAACTAAGATGGTAAACATAAACTCAACTATGCCAGAGCCACATTAAATGTAAATAGACTAAATACGCCAAGTAAATGACTAACATTTCAGACAGGATTTTTAAAAACCAATATATATTGCTTACAAAAGGCATAGATATATCTTAAATATGAGAACACTGAAAAATTGCGAGTAAAAGGATAGAGAAAAAAACTTAGCATAAAAACAGCCATAAGGAAGCTACTGGAGCTGTACTAGTATAAGAAAGAATATGTTAATGTGCTAAGCATTACTAGAGATAGAGGGTCATTTTATGATGATAAAGAAGACCCATGGGAAGCAGGTGTGGCTCAATCGATAGAGCTCCCGTTTACCATATGGGAGGCCCCGGGAAGCAAACCCGTGTGAGGGCAGGGCGGCCCGCGTGGCGCGGTGGGCAGATGCAGCAAGACCTCACAGCAAGGGGGTGATAAACAGACACAGAAAAAACACAGCAAATGGACACAGCAAACACAAGCAGCAAGGGGGGCGGGGAAATAAGACCCATTAAGAATATATAACAAACTCAATAACATGGTTTCAAAATATATAGGAAATGTTTCTGTTTATATTAGGTAGCTATATGCATGTGTATAGAGGGTGAAGATGGAGATAGAATAGACTAAATGTAAAGGAGGAAAATGGCTAAAATCCATTGTGCACATATGATAGCTGCGATAGAAATTCACTCTTCCATTATATACAGCCATTGGTATAATTATGCTGATAACTTTTGGGGGACATGATTGATTATTAAAGGGTTAAAAAACCAATGTCTTTCCAACTCCAATACAAGACACCGAAAGTTTCAAAGTGGAAAGAAGAATCCATCAGGGGAAATTCAAGCACTTGGGCATGGAGAAAGAACCTGAAACTGAAAAAGTCATGATTTTCTTAGATCTAAAGCTGGTGAGACCCAAGAGAGACAGACTTCGTAGTTAGGCAATCCTGAGAGAAGACAATTGGAACTATTCAAGTGGTATAAACTGCTGAGGGTCCAGGCAAGGGAACTCTAGACTGGTGGCATAACAGATTCAGGAGCTGGAGAGTAATGTCTTGATCAGATGAGCAGAAAGACAATCTCCTTCGTTGGATAAAACTGAACTTGTCTCTCTTCTCTAAATCAGCATCAGTAATTCAGTCACCTATATATGCTACTCAATCATGTGCCCTCACCAATGATGCAGAATGACATAATAAGCCCAGTTAAAATATGATTAGTGACTGCACATGGAGCACCTGTTGCGCTGCTGGTTGTGAAGCTGAGTGACTCAAGCACTTAATACATATGAGCTGTTATGTGTATGGTGTCTCACTGGCTACCACATCCTTTCCCATCTATTATCCTGTTTGAAACTTACAGAAACCCTATAGGTAGATATTATTATCCTCACTTTACAGGTGAGAAAAATGAGATTCAGAGACTTTATATGATACCTGTCAACTAAACGTATTTCCCACCATGTCCCATTAGTTTGTGCTTCTGCATGTGGATCCTGAAAACATTTCTTCCTGCCTTGTTTAGGCCACACCAGAGCTCATTAGACAGTTGTTCTGCATCTGAAACCACATGGAGAAACACTTAGCCACAGTGGTCATGTTTGTGTTTTTAGATCAGCTTCAAGCAGTCCTTATTGGTCACAATGTGCTCAGGCTAAAGAAGGTTCTGGCAGATAGGCTCCAACTTCCACCATGATCTGGGCAAAGACATGCTCCTTCTCTAGAGGGGACCTAACATTGATCAACAATCAACTTGACGTAAAATTCAGCTGTAGCTTGAGATGAAAAGACCTTAATTCAATGAGTTCACAGAACTGTCAACTTACATGTACCCCCAGATTTGTTCTTATAAATGGACATAGTCTATCATTTTAGTCATCCCCGTTAATCAGTGAGCTACCTTCATGGGTGGTGAAGATATTGTGGAGTGATTACCAAATGCTGCTGCACACTGGAACTACCTGGGGATTTTTAGAAAAATACCGATGCTTGTTCCCCCAGAGAAATCGGGAGTTGTAAAAGCTCCTCAGGGATTTCTAATGTGCATAATGGTTTAGGAACCACTGTATAATGGTTACGTGAAATACGCTTTAGCTCATAGTTTCAATGTCAACTATAGTACATATTGCCTAATTTGTATTTCACCTATTTTCTTTTCTTTTTTTTTCACTTACCTTTTGTATTGGGGAGAGAAAGTGTCTTCCCGGTCTTGATACTTCCTTTCTTATGGAGAGGGTCTTTCTCCACCAGCCCAGCATCCTGGCCTCTTCCTCCTGTGGGAAAGGGAGTGACCTGACCATACTGGGGGCTCAGGGAACAGGAGCAGAGCATACTGGCTCTGCCCCTGTTTCTCCCTTACTCCTGGGAGTCATCCTGCTCGCAGAGAGCTTGTGCCCTTGATTGCTCTTGGCCATGTGGTAAGCTGAGCCAGAAGGCCCTGCCCTCTGCAAGGAGACCTGTAATAGTCCAACAACCCTCTGTGAGGGGCCAAGGTGCAGCTCGAGGAAGGCTCGTTGCCCACAGGTGTAGCCACGTTGTCCAACACCAGCCTTATCTATATTATAGGTGATATTTTGGTCTTCCATATGCCTTATTCTTTGGTCTCATTTCTCAACTGTTTCAGAACCCAGGCAGGGAAGAGGGGTCGTTATTTTGGGGGTTCCCGAGCCCCTGAAATACAGAGATTTAAAAATAGAGAAATGACAAAGGAAGGCAAAGATAGCAGAGGTGAAGATGTAAAAGACCTAGGTAACCCCAAAACTGGAGAATTTGTCCCTGAATAATCTAGAACACAATATGAATCCATCTTAGTTATAACTATAGCTATAATTAGATTTTATAACAATATGCTTGAAAAAGAAATTAATATTGCCATACATCAGATTCATCATTATTGTCTATGACCCCTAAACATATCTTTTATTCATTCATTCATTCATTCATTCACCCATTCCATTATTCTTTCAGATATTTATACCTACCATGTGTCGGTCCCTGATTCCTATTGGCATATGGCAGCAAACAAGAGAGATATAGTTTTTGTATTCTTGGCTCTTATAAAAGTACAAGGCATTGTCTAAAGTACTTTGAAAAAAATATCTCTATTATTCTCATGCATTCTATGAAAATGTCCATTTTACAGATGAAGAAATGTAAATACATGGATATTGAATAAATTTAACTAGGTTACAGAGCCCGTAATGTCAGATGTCAAAGTTTGTACTTTTTCTCTTGAACCACATTGTCTCCATGGAATGTTATCTTATTTCCCTTCTGTTTATCTAAACCCTACAGACCTTTTAAAGTCCAACCGAAATCCTTTCTCTGTGAAGTCCTTCTTGACTAAACTGTTGATCTGCATCTGCTCAAGGCCTACAACACTCATCAGCTTAGTACCAAACTCTCTTGAACGTTTGAGGTTATTTCATGTGAGTTTGTGTCACCTTCCTAAAAGCCCTGGAGGGCAGGGATGAGGTCTTATAATTTTTCTGGTTTCTTCTGAACCTAGTGCAATGCTGAACATCATTACATATTTTCTGCTTGATTGAAATCTAAATATCATCCCTTTCCCCCCTAACTTCTAGATTAAGGTTGAACGAGAAGGGGGAGAACATTCTGATGACCCTACAAGGATATTTTAACCCGAGGGCCACGGGGTCCACAATCCTCCAGGCAGAGCTGCTGTATTTTGTGTGTCTTTGCATATGGGCAGCATTGCCTCAGATTCTGAAAAGAGTGTGAGGGCCGTGCGAGGTTAAGGATCCTTAACAGCAGATCCTGGTGATCTACGCATTACTGTTCCCTCTCGTTTTGCTCCACATCCGCCTTTTCCTCCAGAAAATTAGAACTTACATTTTATTAGGCGTCACAGGTCATTTCCTCTTTGACACCCATCCTTCCTTGCCTGGCAGAGAAAAATTGCCTTTTCTCACTTTGAAAAAACAACAAAGTTCAATCCTTCTCATTCCGGGGCAATTAAGAGAAGTAAGACAGGTCCCCCTACATTCCTGACAGGTTTTTACAATCTAGTTTTATTATTCAGCTCTTACTA
>JAQZBX010024300.1:14888-30369 GCA_029593785.1 Cabassous unicinctus
AAAAAAAAAAAAAAAAAAAGACTATGTAGGGTCCTTGCTTAAATCAGTGGGCTGGACTAGATGGGTGCTTCTCAATATTTTCACTCCCATCAAATTCCTATAAAAAGGAAACATCCTCCAAAGGGAATGAATTTGAGACTCTTGTTTCTTACTGTTCTAATCCAATCTCCCCATTTTCTTTTGCAGATATTCTGAAGAGGTAGATACCATTATCAATTCCAGTTTGTAGATAGCGGGAAGCTGGGGATGTGAGTATAAGAAAGGATGCTATTTTTTATAGTAAAGAAATGTTCCAATGTTTAAGACAGTGGCTGGCTGTTGACTCCAGGAGGGTCTCCAGCACTGCCTGGTTTTCCCTCTCTGTGTTACATGTCAGCCCTACGATGGGGCATTAATTACTCCCCTGGATGCCATTGAGAGGATCGTAGACCTGGATGACTTCTGAGGCCCATCTCCAAACCTCAGCCCTCTGCCCATGTCCCTCTTCCATAAGTTTTGTTCAACTCTTAGCCCTTGTTCAGAAGCTGACCCCCAGATCTGGTACCTGGATTCTAAACTTACCCAAAGGCCACATCCACTGTCCTGCTTCCCTATCCTGCTAAATTACCTAGCAGCACAGTCCCCGGGAGAAGGTCCTCGACCTCAGCCCAGGGGCTAGAGAGCCCTTATGTACCAACGGACTTCCTTAATTCTGACTTCCTGGCTGTGTCGCTGGGTCCCTGTCGCTCCATCCAGTTTGCACCTGACAGATACTCTACTGCCTGTTGCAGGGTTGGCTCCACTCTGATCCAGTTCTGGGGCCAGTTTTTAGGTTTAGCTCTGGGTCCTAATGTTTCCCATCCTACTCAGTCCTGCTACAGCTACTAGGTACAAAGCATGCCTTATTCCAGAGTAGATCCTCCAAACTCTCCTGCCTAACAAGAACTTTCTAGATCTAAAGCCTGAAGTAGGGTTAAGGCCACATGCCTTAAATGGGGTAAATGGTTTCAGCTGTGAGGGGTGGAGAGCTACGGAAGCCAGGGGAAGGGAGGCTGCCAGAGAGTGGTAACTGAACCTCTCTGAAAACGATTTGTAGGGGAAAATAGTAAAGAGATGAGTCCTGGCTTAACTCTCCTCTTTTGTTTCTCTTCTGGTGATTGGCAGGCCTGATTCCTGGAAATTCTAGTTCCGAGTTTGGGGTGGGTGGTGCAGGGACTGCACCCCAGGAAACCCAGCTGCGGAGGTTGCAATGAGCAGAGGCCCGGGGCATGCGGCATCAGGAAGGATTTCTGTTCATGTCTGGAAAAGGATCCAGTGGGAGCACAGGGAGGGTGGAGCCATCCTCCCTTGCTTGGGACCACATCGCAGTACAGCAGCCCCGGAATGTCCTGAGATCCTGCAGCCTTTCCAGGCAGGTAGGGACAGGGACGGCAGCAGGCAGGGAAAGCAGACTCCTCCTACTGGGGGGAGGGATCCCAGGCTTCCTGGGCCTCCTTCCACCTGAAAGGCCACTGAAAACACCGGTTTGAAAGAATGGGCTGTCACAATTGTGCTGGAGGTGATCTGATTTGGCTTTAAAGACCACCATCCTCCAAGGCCCAAGGGCACTTTGGCAAAACATCTCCTTACTCTCCTGTTGGGGCCGCCAGGGCAGGAGGAGCCCTGCTTTCAGACCTCAGGGACAGGGCAGCAGCCCTCCAGCCTACCCCAGTTGTCTCGAATAACCTCATCTCAGCAGCAGCACATTTTCATATGAATCTTTTTTAAAAAGATATCAATGAATTTTCTAAACTTGTTAAGGACAAATGAAGGCACAAAAGATATTCAATTATGCATGTGCTGGTCTTGTGTTATGAAAGAATATAAAGATGTATAAGAAAAAGACCCCACCTTTAAGGAGCTATTATTGGGTAAAATAAATGTGAGGCATGTAAGCATAGAATACAAAGCAGGATCCCGTACGTCACGTGAGTAGCAAAAACAATAAAAACTTCGGCAATGTTTTTCCAAATGTGCATCTATATTAGAATCAATGAAGGGTTTATTAAAAATACTTATTCATAGGCCCAACTCCGGACCTACTGAATCAGATTCTCTGGAAGTGAGGCCTTGGGGAATTGTGTGTTTTAAAAGCACCCTGATACACATAAAAGTTGCAAACCACAGCCTTAGAGTTCAGAAAAGAGAAAATGGTGCCTCGATGAACTATCAGCACCGGCTCTCTGGCAATGAGGCTTGAGAGGTTCCCTAAAGAATGCTCCTGGAACGTCTCTTGGGATCAGCATTGCAGAACTGATCACATTGCACTATGACTTCCTTTTCTTTGCCCATCTTTCCCAGCGCGTTAGGAGCTTCTCAAGGGGAGGGATTTTGTCTTCTCTGCTGGAGTCAAGTTGGCCCATAGTACACATTCAATAAATGTTGGCTGAACATATGAATACTCATGTAGGAGCTAAACAAACAGGGATGACGGATTATAAGAGGAGAAAAGGCATAGACAACATTTCAGAGATTGGAAAATCAAGGTCAAGTGTGACTGAGGACAAAGTTAGTTTAGGTGAGTAAGACCAGACACGCTGGACAGCAAAGCCACGGGCAAGATTAGGGGGTCCTGGAGTGCTCTGCTGTAGGGCGTCAACTGCATTCTGTGGATCATGGGGGGTCTCCAAAGACCTGGACCCAGAGAGGGATGGGATCAAAGTGGTTGATTTCAGGCAATTAATTATGTGGCCACAGACAGCTCACCTGGGAGTGAAAAGTGAGTGGAGGCGGACAGCCATGTACACAGCCTTCAGTACCTAGGGATGGACTTGGCCACTGTTAGAGGCAGGACGTGCTGAGATCCCATACCTGTCCCTTCCATTCAGGCATCCGAATCATCCAAGGTCCTTTCGCCTGACCTCCTGAGAAATCTGTGTTCAATTTCTAGCTCCCATCTGCTCTGACTCCCACATCTGATTGAGCTTCTGTCCCTTGGCTGCCCAAGCAGCACCTCTCATCTTGTGTGTGGATAACTGGATGGCAGTGCAGCAGATTCACTGGGGGCAGGAGCAGTGGTCAAGAGCTGGTGGGGGCTGGACTAAGGCGGAGGCTATGGGATGGAAAGGAGGGGCCAGATTTAAGAATCATTTCTGAGGCAGAATCTCAGACTTGGTGAATGAATGTGGAACAGGAGGGAGGGGCATGTTAAGGATAATTCTGAGGTTTTAGGACTCTAGAAATTTAAGAAGAGGAGTTTTGGAGCAGAATGATAAACAGTTCAGACTGGAGCATATTGAATTCAAGGTGGCAAAAAAAAAAATTTAAAAAAAAATCCAGGTGGAGAGTTCTGGAGACTTATTTTATTTTATTTTTTAGGAGGTACCAGGGCTTGAACCTGGGACCTCGTACAGGTGAAGCAGGTGTTCAACCACTGCTATACCTGTTTCCATGGAGGCTTATTGAAAACAGGGATTTGGAACTCAGGAGGGAGGTGGGTGCTGCTCATTGGCGATCATTGGTAGGCATGGTAATGGGCGTGATCACCCAGAAAAAGCGTGTGGGATGAAAACAGAAAATAGCCTACACTAGAACCAGCATTAGGAGGCAGGCAGAGGAGGGGGAGCCAGGGAGAGAAGCTGAGAAGGAAGGAAGGCTGGAGGGCTCAGGAGGGCAGAAGGAAAACCAGAAGAAAGCAGAGCTCACGAGAGGCAACACTTTCAAAGGAACGAAAATAGCCGCGTTGTATGGTGCTGAGAGGAGGAGTCACTGTCGGGGAGAAGCAGTGCGTTGGTGGGAGGGATGTCGGTGGAGACCAGACTGAGGGACACCCGGGAGCTAAGGGGGTGGAGACCTTAGGCCCCCCTCTTTCAAGCAGCATGGAGGGGTGGTCAACATCCTCACCATGTCAGATTCTCTGGAAAAATGAATGCAAAGGCATTCGAAATGAAAGGCAGAGGGGAAGCGTTTCACTGAGACCCTCACTCCAATTTTCTTAAATCTACCCTCATTTCATTTAAGACCCTGGGCATTTGTTCCTGGATTTATGCTCGTGGCTGCCAAATGTGGTGTGATTGAAAGGATTAATTATATTTTTGATTTCTTGTTTTGTCAGAAATTATTCCACTTTTATGTTTAACTTGCTGGGAGAATAATATCGAAAACATGTATTCCTGGTATATATGAATAGAAGTTCTTATTTTCTCAACCTTTTAATGAATCAGTCCTTTGCTCTTTGAGACAAGATGTTCCATCTCACATTGAAAGTTTCTCATTGTGAAGTTCAATGTCATCAAGAAGAATCAATGAATGAATTATAAGTATTCACCACAGTGCAATATCTACAAGACAAAGAGAAGAGGTTGAATAAAGAAGATGAACTGAATATTGAAGCTATTCACTCTAAACGACACATACAAACAAACAACAAGGTGGTGTTTTCTCTGTAACTATGGAAGGCTTTTGCAAAAACTCTGTCTATGACATTGTATCAGTATCATACAAAAGACTCAACCCTACCTGTGGTATCAGAAATATGTATGGCAGCACGTGCTCCATTTTACCTATGCAGGAAGGCATCAGATTAAATGTGCCTACATTTCTGGTTGATTCATTTGGCACCACTAGCCAAGGTAACTACTTAAAATCCCAGGTGGGATCAGTTGCCTTATTCCATGGCCATAGATGGTCCCAAACCTAAGTGTATGTCATGATCACAAGAGGAGCCTGGTAAGAGAGTGGGGATTCAGTGCAAACCCAATCACATTACTGGGGAAACAACGGATAGTTAATACAACTGATATCCACCACAGGGACTACTGGACAGGGCTCTTGTGTCAGTCAACAGAAGCTGACTTGGGCTGACCTAAGGAGAAAAGGCATTCATTTACAAGACAGTGGTGGCTCACGGGAATCCCCAGGAGGGCTGGAAGACCAGCTCTGAGTTGATTCCCCCGGGATCAAGCCCCAAGGAGATGCTACTTATCAGTCTGATGACCCCGCGGTGGACACTGTCCGCCCATGGCTGTGGGATCCTGTGCCACCCCACTCCTTTGTAGCACCGGCTGCTGGTGGAGCCTGGGTTATGGCTCCTCCCTCCCCAACTTCAAAAAAGACCAGAAAGGTGGGTCTCTAGCATTTTCAGTTTTTAGTGGGGAGGTGGCCTTGCCTCCTGGGGTGGGGTTTTCCCCATGGACAGGAAGAGGGGTCACATCCTGGGTGACTAGAAACAGTGACAAATGGCATTCTAGCTCTGGAGAACCAGGACTATGTCCTAGCCTTCTTTTGGGGCCCAGATCCCAGCATAATTCCCTGCACAGAGTAGGTGCCAATAAAAGTTCTGATTTTGCTGCTCAGCCAACACATGTTCAAGAGTTATACCTCGTAGATTACTTATAGTCTAGAGAGCTGAGCAACTTGACAACACACAGTCTTTCATTTTTAAAGCTGCGGCTCTTTGCTGAACCTGTTGTAATGTGGCCATATTATACTCACGTCTTTTGATGGGATCACTGTCAAGGCCATTAACAAAACTCGCCATCCACTCGGTGAAAATCTTCTGAGCTCTGTGAGTACCTCATGATTTGCATGTTGTAAAAAGTAAAGCAATAAAAGTATTTGAACCCTCTGATCTCTATTGAGTTAGAGAGAGAAAATATATCAGCATTTTAAGACAAACATCTCAAAAACTGTACTAAGGGAAGAAAACGGTATAATCTGCAGTGTTATTTGACAAGATTGTTCTTCCTTGTCAGTGCCCACCAAAAGGGAAAGTGTTGAGCTGATTGACTGGCAGCTCATCCATTTTCTGTGAAAAAAGGAAAGCACTGGGGGCTTAAATGGTAAAGTTATCAAATATCTTACATCCAAACAGCTACCTATAAAATGACTTCCATGCAGGCAACGGTAATGTTTGCTATTTTAACGTACAATATGGTGCCTTGCAGACACTGGAAACTCTCAATTTTTCTTGGTAGTGATAACAGCTAGAGATAATATAAATTGCCTTATACATGGGTAACAAAAGGCTTGGCTCCTACCCTAAGGAGGTATTTTAATACAGTATGCTGAAACTATAGGTAAATTGTTAGACCTACCACGTAGCTAGTACTGATTTTGATGCTTTTTCCAGAAGATTATTGTTATTGGCAGATGAGCATTTGTTGCACAGATAGAACAGAGAGTTCCCATATATCATTCACCCAGCTTCCTATAATCTCTGAACCACGATACATTTATCCAAACTAGGACATTAATGTTGGTACAAACTATTAACTAAACTACAGACTTCATTTAGCTTTCTCTGCTATTTCTTGTCAATGAGCGACTTCAGCACCGATTTGGGCTAGAGTCTAACACAGCAATCTTAGAACTTCATTTATTCAGACTGACTGGAGCTCAGAAAGACTACGAAATCTACCATGTATTAAACATGTACTGTGCACGAAACATGGGGCCAAATATTTGGCATGCATGAGTTCATTCCTCCCTCCCCAGAATCAAGAGGGTGGACACGATCGATCGTATCTGCTTTAGAGTTGAGACAGTGGGACTTAGGTACCAAGCAAGGTCTCAGGGCAACACAGCTGGGGGTGTAGAATGGAGAGTGAACGAAGACCTCCCTGACTCCAAAGCTCATGACCTTGACTGCAACAATACAGACTGAAGGGCATTTATCACAGGTCTGATAAAGAAATTGCCTCTGTCCATCAGCAGTCTGTCCCCAGGACCCTCCTTCCTAAGTTCATTTGGATCAAGTATGGTAGGTGACGCCGAGGGGGGAGGTTTTCCTGTCACCATGAAGTGAGTCTCTAAACCAAGGGTTCTTAACCTTTTTTGTTCCACAGAACCCTTTGCCAGTCAGGTGAAAACCAAGGACCCCTTACTAAGTCTACACTACATTGTATATTATTTAGTAAATATATCACACCCACACCAACACGTCCCCACAAAAATAATGTTTTTTTAAATTTTCAGTTCAAGCTCACGGACCCCCGAAATCTTTCCTGGGTCCGTGGACCCCTGGTTAAGAATCTCTGCTCTAAATGAAATGTTGTTTTTCTGTGATCTGTGGAATCAGTTTCAGTACTGACACCAAGCACGCAAGCCCTTAGGGGAAGTTTCCGGCACTCCCCAGCTGTGTACTTGCCTGCCTTCCTCCGCCGGGGTGAGCGTGGGGCTTCCCCTCTGCTCTCCAGCCAGAGCAGCTGGGAGGATATGGTGCAAGCAGCCCTGTGTGCCTTTCGCTTTTCTTTCCTGAGTGTGACGCTTAATTAATGTGTGTAAAGTGATCTGAAATGCTGGGATAAAAAGAGCTGGGGAACTGCACAGTGACCTGATGATTACCTGAGGCCAGACAGCTGAAAAGGGAGGCTGCGGGAGACAGAGGGGCTGGGTGAGGCCTTGGGTTCCAGCCCTGCAGCCAGCTGGTTGGCCTAGGGCCAAATCCTGGCTTTCCTGAAGCTTTCCTTTCAAGGTCTAGATCCCAGCTCTGCTGGGGGGTCAGTCCCCAGGATAAAGAATTCCTAAATGGCTTGAACCAGAGCTAAGGAACAGATTTCAGGACATTCACTATGGCCAACTCCATAACTGACCCTGTATAGAAGGAGATGGGACATCACTCATCTTCTGCTATTGCCAAAGTCAGACCTTCTGCAAATTACTGGATTTTGTCAATGAAGGAGTAAATGGGATAAATATCAGAGATACGAATGAATGAAAGTGAGCTTCGCTCATTCCTTTGGACAGGCATGGACTGAGAGTGGTGATTAGCACCGTCACCTGTGGGAGGCAGGGACTCCTTCATAAAAGGGTGGGTGGAGGTAACGAAATCCAAGTCATGTGCTCTTTCACTGTAGTTAGAAAAAGACTCTTGCTTTCATGAGAGATGTTAAGACTTGTGACTTCTTAGGGTGGGGGTGGGTGGCATTTTGTTGCAAACTTGAAGCCTAGGAAGAAGCAAGTGGAAAATCTTTCAATATAAACTGACACCACCTGTGCCTAGAAAGTTAGCATCGCTGAGCCTGACGAGGTTCTCTTGAGCACAGTGAGAATTTCTGTTTGTCTCTGTGTGTATATACACGGTGGCTACGAATGCTGCTGGTTCTAAACAGTTTATGATAATGGAGGGGGATAAGATAACCCAAAGTTTACATTAGGCTTTCATCATGCCTTTATGTCCTGCTTGGGCTAATAGATGGGTAGTTATCTGTCTCCTGAACCTACAAACTGAGGGTGTGGCTGCTGGCAGCACCATGCAGATTGGCATCCAGAGAGGAAGAAACCACTTCCCCTGGCTTCCATTAGAGAATTCCAGAAGAATCTAGTCAGCAGGACTTAGGGTCAAGTGCTCATCCGGGTCAATCCCATGGTCAGGGAAGCAGGGTCACGCTATTCTGATGCCTGCTTCCATTCAGACACGGGGACTGTCACGTGGAATGAGAAATCCCCCAAAGGAGCAGGGGAACAGAGCCAGGCAGCTCTGCTGCATCTATTCCAGCTGAGCAGCTGAAAAGGCAGGAGGCACTGTGGTCCCGGCTCGCAGTGGGGGATGGGGTGTGTACACAGGAGGGGCGCATAGTAGCCATCCGGTTGCTTCTTTTCTGGACATTGCAATTCTGCCTCATTCCTCCTTTGGTGTGTGTGGCAGTTTGATATTATTTATGAATTCCAAAAAGAGATATTGATTATGTTTGTAATCTGGTCTGTTCCTCTGAGCATGACACCCTTTGATTGTATTAGATTCTGCTGAGATGGCTTTGATTAAATTATGTTAAGATTAGGGCTTTGATTAGACCACGTCAGTAGGGTGTACAGGTTTGAGTCCCCATCCCCCCTCCCTCTTGGTAAGCTATATAAATGGACACTCAATCAAGAACACAGAAGTAGACACACACAAAAGACACGGCAGAGGAGAGAACTTGTTGTTAACTCTGGAGCCCCAGGGAGAGATGAGACATTTGCCTGATAGTTTACAGCTGACCTTGTGAAGAGACCAGAGAAGCTGAGAAGCCCTGAGAGATGAGCCTTATGCCAGCCTACAGCCGAAATGGAAGAAGCTGGGATCACAGAGCCTTAAGAGGAAAGATATCGGCAGCCATCTTGCTTCAACACGTGGCAACAGACTTTGGGTGAGGAGGTACCTCTTATGGTACCTTGAGTTGGACTCTTTAGGGCCTTGTAACTGTAAGCTTCTACTCCCAATAAATACCCTTTATAAAAGCCAACAGATTTCTGGTACTTTGCCTCAGCACCCCTTTGGCTGACTAATACAGTGTGTATAACATCTCATGTCGCCCATGGGTCACTGAGGGACACCTGAAGCCACCAGTGATGGTTTCCTTCAAGTCTGCACAGGTTTTGTCTGAACGGGTTTAGTAATAGCCCGCCAAGTCTCCCTGCCTTCTGCCCTGCTCCTTTCTAATTCACCCTCCACACTGTTCCTAGAATGACCCTTGTAAAACCCAGAGTTCCTCTCAATACCTTATGTACCAACATTATTTGTTCATTTGAAAAAAAATTTTATCGAGCACCTACCATGTGCCAGACACTGTTTTCATGGTCTTGGAAATTATCACCGAACAAAATAAAGATTCCTGGCCTTGTAGAACTTGTGCAGGGAGACAGACAATGAAATGAATAATCAACCCAATAAATAAGTAAATTATTAATGTATTAGAAGGTGATAAGTGCAAGGGGGAAAAGGAAGAGTAGAACAAGATCAGGAGGATCAAGGAGGGGATGGGGAAGGGGTTATTAGGGCAAAGGCTTAAAAGAGATAAAGGGGTTTGCCAGTTGGAGTTGGTGATAGTTTTGTAGGCACTGGCCCCTGCCTGCATCTCCAGCGGGATCTGCAAGAACTTCCTCATTGGAAACCTTCCTTTTAGCCATGCTGCTCTCCTTGCAGTCCTCTGACCTGCCTCTCTCTTTTATCCCTCTGTGCACCCTCCCTGCCTAGGATGTCCTCTCCTTGGGGACCTTCTTCTCCTCACTCTTGTTTACCTCTTATCCCCTGCTTGTCCTTGAAGACAGATCACGTTTCAGAGCTTCCATCACGGCTGCCCAGCATGGTGACTAGTTGAACCTCTTCTATGCCAAGCAGATCTGGATTTAAGCTGTGATTCTGCCCCTTGACAGCTCTGGGCTAGTGTGTGCATCTGTAAATGGGAATGAAAATAGCACTCTCCTTATAAGGTTAAGAGAATTGAAATGAGAAAAGGCAGGTAAAATGATGAGGACAGTGCTTGGCTCCTAGTACAGGCTCAGTCCCTCTTTGCTCTATTATTATAGTGGTCCCTCTACCCCTTCCTCCCCTCCTGCGTCTCCCTCTGTCCTTCTGGGGAATCCATTTCAATAACCCTGGGCGGCCCCTCCCTCCACCCCTCTCGGCCATCCTGGTTGGTTGATGAAAGCAAACTCCAAACATCCTCCCTGGCCAGCCATGGCCTGGACCCAGATCCCAGGCTCCATCCCTTGGCTGGCTGTCCTGGCTGTCTGCACGCACAGCCCTGACCCCATCACATCGTCCTGGCCCCTGACCACATCCTGGCTTTGGGTTCCGGTTTTCTCCTGGTGGCCCAGGGCTGCTTGATCCATTGCTTGGATGGTTCTTGGTGTCTTTTCTGTTAAATTCCCTGCTCTAGCTCTCTCCATGGGAGCCCTAACTAGGGTTAGGGAAGGGTAGCAAAGGGGTTTCTGTACCAGGGAAATGAAAACCACTCTAAGTGTTTACCACAAAAGGAAAGAAAAATAGACTAGTCTTATAACAATTTTTAATTTACAGAAAAAAGGAGAAGATAAGTACAGAAAGTTTCCATACACCTCAGGCCCAGTTGCGCCTATTATTAACAGCTTATATTAGTATGTTTATTACAAATAACGAGCCAGTAAGATACCTTATTATGAACTCAAATGCATACTTTATTTCAGACTGCCTTAGTCCTTTTCTGTTCCAGGACCCCATGCTGCATTAATTGTCCTGTGTCCTTAAGCTCCTCTGGGCTGTGACAGTTTCTCAGGCTTCCTTGTTTGTGATGACCTTGGCAGTTTTGAAGAGTACTTGTCTATATTTTGCAGAATGCCCCTCTACTGGAATTTGGTGATGTGCACAGAAGGAATTGAATGTAGCATATGGGATCAAAGCGGAGACAAACAGGGGAAGACGAAGGTCCCGAGATGAAACCCAGCAGAAAGCCAAAGCGCATCCCTAAGCTGGACAGCTAACAGGAAGAGGCAGTGCTACCTGAGCTGGTGTCAGCTCACGGAAGCCTTGGCCAGATGCTGCCTCCACTAGAGACGACTTCAAAAGCAGAGGGAGGGGAAGAAGCAGCCTAGCTTCTCCCTTCCTCCCACCCTCCGGTCTCCCTCCCGGTCTCCCTCCAGTGCCTCTCATTGCCCCCCACCCAGCCATTAGCCAACCGAGCCAGGTGGCTGCAAACCTCAGCCTGTAAGTCAGCTCCCAGCACTACAGAGCAGGGGCCGGCAGAGAAGAGCTCTGAAGCCCGGGACCCAGGACCGGGAGAGGTGGCATCGGACTATGGAGCACGGTGCCATGATTTTATTGTAGCACTTACACCACTGCTCTGCACTTGTTGGCTTGTCCATGGGCTCCATGTGACAAGGAGTTCTTTGAGGGTATTATTATGTGTTGATTTATGTCCCTAAAGAGATATGCTCAAGTCCTAACCCCGATCATGTGATTAGATGAAGCCACACGGGAGTAGGGTGGGCCGTAATCCAACTTGACTGGTGTCCTTATAAGAAGAGAGAATTAGGGCACAGACAGACAGCAGAGAAGGCCATGTGAAGATGGAGGATGCCTCTACCAGCCAAGGAATGCCAAGGATTGCCAGCAGACACCAAAAGAGGCAAGGAAGGATTCTCCCCACAGATTTCAGAGGCAGCATGGCCCTGACAGCTTGATTTCAGACTTCCGACCTCCAGAGCTGTGAGACAACACATTTCTGTGATTTTCAGACTTCCAGTTTGTGTTACTCTGTGGTGGCAGCCCTAGGAGACTGGCAGGCATTATTTCTTCTTTATACCCAGAGCCTAGAACCGTGTCTGGCTCATATTAGGCTTGGACTGTCTGATGTAGATGCCATTGAAAGAGTGAATGAATAACGCTTTCCTTTGACCAGTGCCTCTTCTGGTCTGCTCTAGCTTTGAGGACTTGCTTACCACCAGCACTTCTCAGCTTCTCGGCACCTCCAACTGGCGCTAAGCTTACTCTGAGCCTAGCATTTGCAACATGTTAAGGCCACATGGATGATGTGGTCTAAACTAATCAAACCCGTTTCCAACAAAGTGATCAAATGAATTCATCCGAGTAAGTTTTCCCTTAATACTTTCATGTAGTTCTCCAGGAACACATCTTCCCATGCTGCAGCTACGTCTAACCTATTCCTTATGAGCTGTACAAGGGACGGAATGACTAACTTTTGAGAATATAAACTGTTTGTCTTTTGAGTTAAATGTCACCCAGCCCTTCACCTGGCTGGTATTTAAGTGGTTTGGGACACATCATCAGAGAAGCTACATTTCCTTTCAGCAGAGGGAGGAGGAAGTGGACTGCCACAAACAGAACTGACTGGTGACTTTCTCATGGGTGCCGGAGGGCTGAGAAGGGATGTCCTGGTGGCCCATGGATGCTCCTGTTGTCATCAGGCCTGAGCAGGGATGCCCTGGGGCTCACAAAGAGGCTGCCTCGCATCGGAAACATCTCGAGGTTCCAGGGTTGTCAAGGCTTTCAGTGCCCAAAACGCACATAGAAACCCAAGTTCCACTTGAAGAAAGCCTCACTCCAGAGGTGTATAAAGCGAGGTCAGTTTTCGGCCTCTGAAAAAGAGCAAAAAGGTGCATGGGTGACAGCCGCATTGCTCAGCCCCCAAGTTTTAAGCTTTCCCATGGTCCTGACAGCCACAGGATAGAAATCTCCCTCACTTAGCAATGATGAAAATATTTTCAACTAGCCACACATTTTCATTCTGGCCAATCACTACTCTAAATAAGTGAGAAATGATGACCAAAGGAAATTACCTGTGCTTAGTTTTGGATAACTCATTTTTCGTGGAGTTGGGAGGCCAGGTGGTGTACCTGAAAGAGCAGGAGCCAGCTGGAGGCATTGGAGACTGAGGTTGGGATTCCAGCTCCTCTGCTTACCAGCTGTGTGGTTTGGGGGCAAATCACTTAACCTTTTCTCATTTGAAAATTGGGGATTATAATATCTGTCTTCTCACAGAGGTGTGGAAAAGATGACACAAAATGTGTGTTGAGAGTACTTTGAAGATTGACAAGTATAACATATTATCAACGGGTTCTTTGCGTGGACAGAAGGCAGCAGAAAAGGTGCCTTTGATGTTTAATGAATACTCAAAAACCTCCATTAAATTTATTTAGCTATAATTGGAAAGGGGGGAGGGCCAGATACTTTTCAAAGGGACCTTTTCTGTTCCAAAAATAGCACTTAGAAAGCACATATTTGATTTTTCCTTTTGGAGTCAAACCACAGCGCCATTGTTATTAGCAGTTTTTACAGAATTGTGACCTTCAAACTTGCTGATATCAAAGACTGAAATAAAGCTCCCAGTCCCAGAATCTTTCAAACAGGCTTTTCAAACTCATGCACTTTTATTTGGAATTAAGGTCTAATAACAATTGTCCTCTTAAATGAGTACTTGCAAGTTTAAAAGTTGCCTCCCAGATGGGCTGCAGGGGATGACTATACTGGGGGGTGGGGAGGAGGGAGGATGGGAATCCTTACAGGGGTTCATAAAACACCCTATCCCCAGTTATACAAGAGAAAAAACCTAGAACATATATTTTTCCTAATTGTACATGAGCTGATTTGTGTATAGATCTAAGAACATAATTTACTTTCAGTTTACTGAATTTGTGAATTTTTTGCATTTGTTTTAATTTGTAATTAAGTTTTCTCTGTGAGGCACACCATATGCCACCATTAATTCTTTCTCGTTGATTTCTTAGGAGATACATGAGTGCATATTTTGATGCACTTTTTTTTTTTAGGTCTTTTGAAAATCAAATGACTAGTGTTTAGCCATATGGGGCTTTGTTATTTAAAACAGCATATTATAAAGGAAGAGAAAGCAAAATGCAAAAGGACCTGTTAGGGGAAAAAAACAACCAAATTTTCAACCTTTATGTTTTGTTTTTTTTTCTTTTTGCGACATATATTTGGAATCCACCTCTATCGATCCCGTACTGTCTCTTACCTTCTGTGAATGTACAATATCACCAATGCACCGAGCAAACCTGGGTATTCCAGTTCCTGCCCTATCCATTACCCTGGGCTGCAGATATGTAGTATCTGCCTCCTGCGAGTTTAGTTGTAATCCAACGTTTTTCCTCTAACAGCTCACGCCACGATCGCACATTCAACTCCAGCAGATCCGCATACACCGGGGCCGCTCCTGAGAGAGGTGGCCGGGTGGTCTGGTTTCCGCGGGGACCCACCGTGCTCTCGAGCTGCCGGCCTGCCTGCGGTACGTGCGGGCTGCACAGCCGGCGGCGGGGCGGGCGCGCGGCGCGCACTAGGACCCAGCAGGGCCCCGGGCCCGGGTGGGAGCCGCGCCGCCGACCCCGGGCGGGCGCCGGGCGCTGGAGCCGGGGTTCCGGCCGCGATCGCTGCAGCCTCGGCCGGGAGACGGCGCGACCCGGCGGCGGGGCGACCCGCGAGTCCAGCGCCGCCGCAGCCCCCCAATGTGGCCGCGAGGAGCAGCGGGGGGGCAGGCGATCGAAGGTAACGAAAATGGGGCTCGTTTCCTGCCTGCTGAGCGTCGGCGCGGGCTCAGCATTGTCCTGAGGAGCCCTCCCGGCTCTGCGGCTGCATTTGGGGGGCACTCGGGCTGTTTTTTTTTTTAAGGTGTCTGGCCCCGTATTTCCACCTGGGTTTCAGATTGATTGATAGATTGCAGCCCAAATGGGAAAGATGCAGGCATGGCAAGTTGCATATTTTCATTAGTTTTGTCTCAAAAGTAAGTTCATTAAAAAAAAAAAAAGTTTCCCAGGAATTTGTGGATAGTCGTTTTTAAAAATATGTATTTTAAATAGCAGACAAACGGCTCTTTTTCAATATTGTCAAATAACTGATGTAAGCCTGTTAATGACTTGTTGGGAAGCCCACTTTTGTGGGCAGCCGAGGCGTTACTTTTATTTTCCAGGAACTAACGTGTTAGATGTGGAGTGTGGCTCGCAGAGTTTGCAGCTCTGTTGCTGGAACTGTTTCCCTATCAATTATAAACAGTGTCAAGCCGTGGGCACTTAAACCCCCTCTGCAAATACTGTAGCTGCTTAGCCTGCTATGACACACACACAGATGAGAGTTTCCGTTGGCGGCGGTAAAAATATTTCTCTTTTCGGAGAAACATTGTTTTGAGAAGAAAACCATGATTACGGCTCTGGAAGCTGAGACTATTTTTCATGCTTTGTTTATACTCCGGGGATGACATGTGGTGAAGGGAAAGGCAGTTTCTCTCGGCAGCTTTTAATTGTGGGGGGGGGGGGG